>OX371260.1:17663573-17866475 GCA_947311025.1 Lypha dubia | reverse complement strand
AAAAATAAACAACTTTAAAAGTAATATTTCACAATAAACATTCGTGAGAGAAAAATGTAAAAACTAGCAAAATAAACATGTTATAAAAAAGTTTATGGCAAAAGAAAAAAATCAACAACAGTAACTAGATTTGAATTTATAATAATTAAAATAAATTAACAAGATGAATATTAATACTTAAATTAATAGCTTTAAACATGAAATAATAAAAAGTTAAAAAGAAAACAGAAATATTTAATTCAAAGTATATATATTAGTGGCCAATGAAAAAAATAATTGAATTTATAAAAATAATGCCTAAAGCTTTGGAGAAAATAGCTTGAAATATATTCCAAAAGATACTCACAAAGAAAAAAAACGTGATCGGTTCAATAACAAGAGAAAAACATACTACGATTATGATTATATCTAAGGTTAGAGTTAAATAATGCTATTACAAAAATATTTCTAATTCTTCTAAACATAACGCCTTGTGTTGTGATAGCTTTAAATTAAAACAAACAGTCTTAATATTTCGTGTGAACTAAACTTTTCTACAAGCAACATCGATTGCAACATCGAAATCAAGTAAAGTATGTAGACTTCTTTACGTATAAGCATTATTTTATTAAATAACAACGAATATAACTCATACGACATGCATATGTCGAAAAAGTATGCAATACTTTTTATGCAAATCTTTACGTATTATTTCTATAGTTTCTTAAATAGTAGTCAAACGTGAACTATCACCGGAGATTTTAATTGGATTTGTATACATGTACATGCATACGCTTTACTTTTGACAAAACCGCTTAACTCGAGTTCGGACAAGTTTACACAATTTGCTTTCTATTTACAACACATATAATAAATTGAAAACTTTCTCGTCATATCTAATGGACAAAAATATAATGAAAACATTATTTTTTTTAATCTTATGTATTGCTAATCGATATTCATAAAGTTAAGAAAGAAAGCTCACATCAAATATCAAAGCTCTTCCTCATTTTTAGCACCGTTGTACGAGAAAAAACTTTTGGAAAATAAAGAATTACAGTGCACTCGCGGTAACGTGAACACCGTCTAACATGAACACCGCCTAACGAGAACAAGCTTTTGTTTACGATATAATTTAATGTCTAATAAATACGAAAATATAAGTAATAATAGTAAAAGTTGATAGTTACCTAGTTGTTAGGGAAAAACTATTAATTTATTTAGAAAATACGCCTTAAATTCAGATAGAAAAAAATCCCCGGAAACAAGCAATTTTTCCCTTTTGCTACTTTTTTGCAAATATCGAATTTTATCCTAGCTGACAAGAAAATTGTTAAGACACTTTATACTTATGCGCGATTAAAAAAATATTATAATTTATTTGGAATTACGTTGAAGTACAGAGACATTTTGCAAAATAATTAATATACTTAATACAGGAATAACATACAAACATTCCTAAATGTCACTGCACGTACATAAACATTAGCAAATATTTACACGTATAATTGTCATTAGAAAATATGCATTCAAAAGAATATTATAAAAGTTAGTACAGTGAGTAGTCTAAGGGGATTATTTCAAAGAATAAACTAATAAAAAAAGAGGAGAAACAAAGTTATAGAGACTCTCCGAAAGATAATCATTGACATCATGCGACGATAACCATTGATAAAAATTTTAATAAGGATGACCTTTTAACAAGGTCTTAAGTTCGTTTAGCTTAATTTTTAAAATACATATATTTTTTTAACTGCCAAAGGAATTTTGAATTCGCAATAAAGAACAGAATAACACGATATTTCAAGATCAGCAATGATAAATGCAATATGCCGTTCTGCTTAACGGCCACAGTTTCCGATTAAACATAAAATTTACCACTATTTTTAAAGTACAATAAACTGGAGAAAGACTCGATTAATAAAAACTCTTAATAGGTAAATGTTGATATAATTTTCATATATTTTTTCCGATGTCCTTTTTTTAATGTAACTTTTTAAATTACAGTCTATATTTATCCATATGCGGTTCGAACTTCTCTCATATATTGATAAAAAAAATAACCACACGATTCTTGAACTTTAGTTTCGAAATATTTGCCGTAGAATAGATTTTTGATTGCGCCAGTATGAAGCTTACAAAATAAAAGCTTTGATTTCCCTCTCAGTACCATAAGAAATTTAAAAACTCTTAAAAGTAGAAGAATGAATACCAAGAAATTTTATTATATTCTGATTGAAACAGAACCTAAAAAAAAAAAAATTATACTTTTCATATGAACTGTTTGGAAGAGCTTTCGAGGATGCGCACCAAGCAGGACAAGATGTCTCAATTTATTTCTAATAACAAAATAGTTTACGTAAACTTGTGTCATGCAATTGAAAGAGTAGAGTTTTTAAGAATTTAAAAAAATGGCAACAGAGACTAACGATGATACAATTCGATGAAGCAATAAAAGATATAGCGAAATTTTGATTCGATTCGTTTAAGTTTTGGAGGATTGTTATCGCAAATATTTAAAAGGGGGTTTGTTTAGAAATTACAAAATCTTAGAATTTTTAGAACTTAAAGCTTGAGACAAATAGGAAATATTAATGGTAGCATGCTTACTTAACAGTTTTGAATATTTTGTTTTCTTTGAAGTAAAAAATTACATTAATTTAGAGATAAATAATTAAAAATTTTTGCTAACATTCTATCTGCATAATTCTTCGAAATCGTACGACAGACATCGTTTGATTTTTCATTGAACGCATAAACACATGTTTGGTAATTGAAAAATATTTTAGACTTATGAATTGCTTTCATGAAAATTTTTAAAATTTTATTAAATGCAAATTTATGCCCCAGAGCATTGCAGCAAACACGTAAATCATTCGGCAAACAAACTCTAAAATTCTACCTTTATTTTGAGTACATTCGATTTATTTTCTTTGAAGAGCAAACCAAAAAAAAAAAAAACATTAAATAAACTTGCACAACAACAACATTTAAACTAGCGATACAAACAAAGCTTTTACGAGTATGTACTTTTTTTGATGATCTCTTTACCGCAACATGGGGAGACAAGAAAAAATAATTATAATGCAGAAAAATTAAAAAAAAAAAAAAATTTATCTGCAGAACACTATGGGCGCCCTAATTTACACTTTATTTTACATTCAATTCCACAAAACCTCCCGGGAATAACAAAGGCTTACAACAGCAGCGTAATATTTGTTATATATGTATAAAACTGTGTATGTGTGTATGTATAAGGCTTTGCGTCATGCATCATTTTACATTTTTGCACTAATAGCAACAACAACAACTATTGCAATATCATTGCTGCTACTTAATACACAAACACACATATGCATACACACACACACACACACACACACACATATACATATATATACATATATGTGTTTTTACAGTTTTCAACCGTAGAGTGTTCTAATTTTGTTCGTTTGCCACATCGTATCTGCCACCAACTTTTTAAGGACATCAGATTTCTAGAACAGAGTGTACAGCTTGTATTTATTAAGGTTTTTATTTTATTGTGCTTTATAGAGTTTTTGCTACTTTTTATTTCATTAAATGGATGTAATTAAATATAAAAATATACATATATAAGATAACATGAGTGTAACAGCAACAACAACAACTTTAGCAGCAGTGAAAACAAAACAAACAAACAATAATGACAAGTAATGTCCTTTTTCTTATTAGTCAGTTGCGAACAGCAGTTCGTCTCCATAATTGGATAGAGAAGAGACAAACAAGAAAAAAAAGACTACAGCAAAATTGTTGTTTTTTTTTTTTTTTTTGTTTATAAAATTAAAGTTAAACATCGAAAAATCGACTACAGTCTTAAAAGTGTTCTTGAATAACTCGAAATGGTACAAAAATAATTTCATATAGGAGATCTTAAAACAAATTCGAATCTGTAAGAAAGTTACAAAAAAAACTTGAAGTATACATGCAAAATAGCTTTTGTCTGAATAGAGACGAATTTAAAGAGAGTTAAGATGCAATAATATACCAAAGAGCTTAATTACAAATATACTAGAAAAAACTCGACTCCTTCTGCACTCATCAAGACCAACTCAGAGTACTTTATCGATCGCTACTCACACATATTGAAGTTTTCATGAGTGATTTTGATTAGCAATCTAAAAAACTTTTTCCTTTCATTGAAGATTTTTACATTTTTACTGTTCACGTTCATCGATTTAACCCTTAAGAAAACACCAAAATGACTTTGCATAAACGAACCCCAGGGCCTGGCTGGGACTTCTTTATTTTTGTATGAACTTTAATTGCTACTGCATGCAAGTTAACTTGTAGGGATTTGAAATAAACTTTTTATTATATTCATAATCCAAATATATTACAATTTAAGAAAAACAAGGTAAAAAATTAACAAAATTCAGTCTAATATTTAAAATGGAGGGCATAGAATCATACACAGTCTTGGTAACATTTAAATTTGGAATGCCTAAGGCAAACAGGATTTTTATAAAATTGCAGAAGAGTCTGGTGTTACATTGTCTATATTTTTACAAATAGTGCACTTTGATTTGTTTTTCAACAGCTCAGGGCCACTTTGTTGACTCAAAATATTTTAAGGTTCTTGTAATAGATGAAAGATTTTATTTATTCTAAATACTATGTTTTATTATCACTACCTGAATAGATTAATTTAAAAAAGCTTCCATTAACGATTATTAATTTTTTTGCTCTTACTTCTGTCTTCAACGCAAGGGTAAGCAAGCGAGATATAACTTTTTTTGGTACCTTCTTTCTTTCTTCTTCACAGATATATTTTCATCACTTATTATGTCATCATGCTGGAAAAAGTGCCCAGATACACTTTGTTCATCATTTGGTTGTTTATTTGCCAAGCATTTGGTCCAGAACACCTACACCTCTTTTGCGTTTATATTAATGTATGATTGCCTCCGGTTTTTTCTTTATGGCAGCAACAGATGTATCATACTGAACTGTTGATAATAATATAACGGCTTTGTTTTGTTTTTTTTTTTTGTACATAAGACCATATCGAAGTTTTGTGATGAAACCAAACATTATTTTTCTCGTTTTGGATGTCTTTCATTTCTATCTGCCAATAAAGATATACCTTCTAATAAGAAACGAGTGTTCGCGTCAGCTTTTATTGTAATTAAGAGGTTTCGAAGGATTATTCTGAGTGGACTTCGTTCTCCCTCTGAACGGAAAAAGTTGCTCCACCATTGCAATATTTTCGTACGGCTTATAATTATTTTTAAAGTTTATGTTTGGCATGTTTCAAATATCTCTTTTTGGTGATTCTTTGTCAAACTGAGATTGGAATGATCTATTACGGCTGTCTTCAAATCATATAAGCCGTAAGAGACCGCTAATTCTCTTCAAGGACATTGTTGCGCGAAATAAAGGTATAATTGGAGCTTTCCAGAACACTGAGTCTACTTCAGTACTCATTGTAACACTCTAGACTTGTCGACTCGCAACACAAAACTGAGATAATCATTTGTAAAATATACAGGTAAAACTATTCTGCGTTTAAAAAAAAACACAAAATTTACCGATATGCTTTTACTATCACGCACCGAAGAAACATTTTGTTGTTAGCTTGTAAAAGAGTTCCAAATAAATGCAAGCAAAACTCTTTTATGTTTACTGTGTTTTTTATACGTTTTGTTTTGATTGTATGTAATGTTTGTTATACTAAATGGAATAGGACCTGGTTAGGCCCTGGTGGTGCAAACGTGAATAAATTTTTTTTTAAGTGATTACCACACCCACAGATAAAAAATTATAATTTTTAAAATTTATTTTTGTCAAAAACACCTTTCTTGAGGAATTCATAAAATATTTTAAAGCTATGCCTATGCTATCTATATAAAAAATTAAAAAGAATTTTAAAAATGCCTGGCCTGACCTGGTGTTCGCTTAAGGGTTAATCGCACCAAGATACTCCAGTTATCAGTTATTGAAATGCGTGGGAGTTTGTTCGAGATATATGAATCAGAAAAATTCCTGTCATCTGGTTATTTCTTCTCTTAAGGAAGAAAGCGTTAAAAATTTTACAAACCTCTAATTATAATAATGAAATAATAAGGTTCGTTCAATTATAAATACGAGTAGAAGATGCAACTAGGCCCAATTACAATTAGAAGAGAAACAAGGCAGTTTACTTCATTGAAAAGCTTTTATTTGAATGCCACAGTCAGAGACAAAAAAGCAAACAACAATGATTAGAGCAATTATAGTTCCTTTTATATCAAGGTGCCTTTCAATACAGTCCTCGTTCAAATACCAAATGTTTTTTTAAAGTCGTAGCATGAGTACTTTACTTGTCGTTGTTCCAAATTACAATCGTGTACGAATACGTGCTTCGCCTGAAGCTACACTTTTGTAATGTTGGCTACCGGTTGTGATTTTTTCATTTATTTTGCTTCTGATGTTTTTCAGCATTGTGTGTTGACTTGGCTTTTATAGATTTATTGGATGGTTACAGTACCGGTTGAACGCCTTTTTTGTTTTGCCTTTGCTTTTGATTCTGCTTTTCCTTTGGTGTTGCAATCCTTGTTGCTTTTTTTTTTTTTTTTTTTGGTTAAAGGAAGAATTTCATGTTTGGCGCAAATGAAACGGATGTGGTGGTATGACATAATATGGCAGATATGCAAATTTTTTTTACAACAATAAATGTATACATATGTATATACAAAAATGTTTATATAAGTGTATGTATGTAAGTATGTGTGTATTTAATAGATACAGTCAATGAGTATGAGTGATTTGTGTGTGTTTGTTAGTAAAAGAGTTTAAACCGATGGCTACGAACTATTTCATTTTATATACATATTTATAAATTACAGGGTGTTTAAAAGTAAAGAATGTTATTAATTGAAGCTGTTTAGGACAGTTGCATATATGTTTTGCTGCAATAATTGAAAAAGAAATTAATTAGAAAAAAATACAGTTTTCAGACACGAGAAAGAGCACAAATTTACGTTATAAGTAATTTCAAAAAAAGAGGTGGTTATTTCTATATTTGTTTAAGAAGTTAACAAGTTCAACTCATCCAAAATTTTCTTTAGTTTCATTAGACCAACTTTTTTTTGCTATTTTAAATATTTTGTTTATAAAAATCTATTGTAATTAAAAAAGTAATAAGAACTCGTTGAATAAGAAAAAGTTGGGGAAGAGTTTCTCGCTCTCAACTCAATATATTAGCCACAATTATATAATTATTCAATAAAGCATATATAGTTGCTTCAAACATGTTCAAGATTTTAAAATATATGATACTGGAATAATATAATCATTCTAGCTCTTCCCCTCACAAAATTGAAATGTATTTTCGTGCTTAGAAAAGTATGTTTATGTTTTTTTTAATAGATGGAGCATCAATAAATCTTTATAAGTGAGCTGCGTCTAAAGCTAAGCACTTATTAACAAATTCCTTAACCAGACTGTCTTCATTTTCTAGTATCCTAATTAGCATTATATTACCACGGCTAGTATGTATGCTTGTTAATACTTCGATTCCATTGTCTTTCATAATTGCACTCAGACTATCTGCACAAAAGAATTTTGTCTGACACAAAGCCTTCTCTATATACCGAAATTCTATAATGGCAAGATAGTTAATATTTACAATAAAGTTGTTCCTATTTATTGTGATCTTGCCTTATAATTGGATGTAAAGTGATTTAGTATGTTTTCCTTCCAAGGACTATTCTATCTACATTAAGTCGAAGTGCAGATTATTCAGTGCTTTCATACCTCAAGTCGCCTGAGTCTCTCAGCGAACGTATTATTACTTCAAAATGAGTATAGTTTTTTTTCCGGGCAAGTAGTTGGGGACCAAACTGCAGATGGAAGTGTCCTACGATAGATGGTTTATTTGAGTTTAACCCTGCTGTTAGGTTGAAAAGAACTTACGAATCTTAGATTGGGACCATTTTGGTCCACTTTGCATCCAAATTCATTCTATGCAATAGATTTATATGCAAATAAAATCGAAAAACAATTTGTTCATTTTGCAGCGAATATATTAATAAGCCATAAATGTTTTTTCTTACTTTTACTAATATAAAAAAACCCAAAAAATTGTATGAACCAAAATGGTCCATAACCTAAGATTTGCAACTTAAATTTTTTTTTTTGTTAACATTTATATTAGATAGCTAAAAGCTAATTAAGAATGTAAAACACCTGAGCTGACGTTTTAAGTTGATACGATAAACCATTGCAAAATTCTAACAAAAAATTAAAAAAAAATTTGACCAAAAACGTCCAAACGTAACAGCAGGGTTAAACACGTATTTGGACAGAGTTTTGTAATAAAAAAAAAGCACGATCGAATACATGAAATTTGCAAGCATTTTCGAAGAACCACGTAAACTTTATATATCCACAATTACGATTTACTTATGGAACAATTAAAATTATTGGAATCAACTATAAAATCAACTTAAGCACCCAGTTTTATTTTATCATTACATATACGTTATAATATTGTCCCGATTAATTTTAATTTATTTTTTTTTTATTTATTTGAAGGCTTTATTTAAAAATCCTTTCATGTCTTAACTATCACAATAATTAAAATATTACAAACGGTAAATACAGAAAAACAACACTAACAGAAACAACAACAAACAACCTAACCAAAAACAATGAAACAAAAAAAAAATCATCGCAATTATTAAACAACCGCGACACACAATCGACAAACCCATTAGAGACGACGCCATTGCCAGTACCAGCAACGATATCAAATGCGTTTTAAAAATTCATGAATAAAGAACAGCTACAGACAGAATGACATATAATGCAAATTACAAAAGCTTTTGTGAAATCAATTTTGTTTCTTGTCTTTACTAATATTTTTAGCTTAAGAACCTTATAATCAGATGAGTGCAATAACTTTTCAGTTACTCTGTAAATATATATTCGCAATTATTTTGTACATGTCATAATATTGTATAACATAAATCGTTGTTATTAAAATGCATGAATTTAAATATTTTTTTTTTTTTTGGTTTTTGTGTTCAGTCTTAAACACAAATACTAACTGGCTTAAATGAAGGCTTTTCAAAATTCCAGCAGAATATTCATATTAACAAATTTTATATAACTTTTTTTTTTAATGTGTTTAACTTGATTTTAAAGAATTGTTTTGTTAATTTTTGAGACAAATCCAACAAAAAACTGCGAACTTTTTAGGCCACTTCTAATCAATTTAAAGTTAATATACGAATTTCAAAATTATGTGGCAAAAAAAAAAAAAAGTTTAAAACATAATAAAAACTGTACTGAGCAAATTTGATACTTGACGCATTTGTGGAATTTTTAGAAAACACTAAACAACTAAATATCGTGTGGAGAGTGAAAGGATGTTTAAAGTTTCTTTCCCTATAGCCCTTGATTTATTTTAAACAGCTGGAAGGGTTCCAGCTAGTAATTAGGCGTTCAAAAGAACTGCCAGAATATTTTTTAAACTAAAATAAAAACAAAGGCAAGCAAGTGCCGAATTATGTTGATAGTTTAAGTCTGATTTTATTTACAAAATATTCTAGCTTAAATACTACTTATGAGAATTTAATGATAATAATTGAGTGATTTGTAAATCACAGAAACAGAAAAAAAACAAACTACAATATTTTATGCGATATTTCTAAAAATTTCGGCTTTTGTTATTGCATGCAGCATGCATTTTAATAGTTGCTAAACCGAAACATTAACATTAAAAAAAAGAAATATTAACTATCGAATAAAAATATATTTTTTGTTTAATTTTTTTAAAACTTGTGATTTTATTAAAGAAATTCTTGTTTATTGCTTGAGAGTTTATTTTTAAGAAAATGAGATTAACAACTTTTCAAGAATGGTAAAGATTATCAGATGAGTTGGCTTAACAACCAATGAAATTCAGCATATAAGCTAACCTATAAGAAATAAACTACATATTAAAAAAAGAAAGAATTTAGTTTTTGTAATTTTAAAAAATATATGAATTTTTTCCTAAATTTATGGAGTTTTCTTTCTTCTTACCCGATGTTCTATAGAACATTTAATCTTGCAGCATATGTCTGATATCAGACCTATAACGCACAAATTGCAGTTTCGAAGTTTTGCTTGTATTGAAAAAAATTAATTGAAAATTTGGAATTTAAGATTGAAAAATACTTTTGTTAAAAAAATTAAGCTTTAAATGGAATCTTAGATATAATAATGAACTAAGTTTTAACGATACGCTGTTTTGTAATGGTTCATTGTGTCAAATACTTTAATGTGATCCAGAATAGTTAAGAAAGTCATCAGGATACGATCAATTTTTTTTTATCTAAAATTTTAAATAACTGTAAATAATACAGTCGTGCAAATTTTAAATAATGTACATATGAAAAGTAATATTATCAGTGTCAAGTTAAGTTTTATTGAATTAATGAACATTCATATGTACATCAATATAAGTTCAAATAATAATTACGTTTATTCGCAAAAATATATATAAAAAATGTGTTAATTCAGCTTGAGCATGAGCTTCATACCCTAATAACAAGGGTTACAGTAATATGTGAATTTCCCTAATATAGAGTAAAAACAGTAAAAAGGTTAAATTACAAAGTAGAATGTTGATTATTAGTAATTTCCAAGCATTTGTTTAAATTTGTAAAAATAGAATAAAATGAATTAAATTAATTCTCGTATTCTATTTCTGTTGAAAACTTGGTTAAATAGTTGATATTCTTCCCAATTAGTATC
This sequence comes from Lypha dubia, assembly GCA_947311025.1. Classification (NCBI taxonomy): domain Eukaryota; kingdom Metazoa; phylum Arthropoda; class Insecta; order Diptera; family Tachinidae; genus Lypha; species Lypha dubia. The sequence goes on along the minus strand of OX371260.1, from coordinate 17,855,732 downwards.
CGCCTTACGAAAATTTTAACGATGGACAATTTAACGCTGATGAGAGGTGTAGCGGCCTTGAAAACGGTACTGATACGTTCTGCTAAACTGATTGGATATAAATAATAATATTTTTCAACATAAAAAAACTCTTAGCAATTTTGAATTTTCAGTAATTCAATGAAACTGAACTTGAGCCTGATAATATTACTTTTCATATGTCCATCAACATAAGTTCAAATAACAATTACTCGGAATTATTATTCGGGATTGGGCTGAATATTTAAATTTTTGTATTTCATAATTTAATGACGAATTATTATTATTATAATTTTAAACAGTATTTATTTGATGACAATAACAGCAACATATATACATTTGGGTTTCATTTTACCGTTTAATTCGATATCTTGACAGTCCTCCTTCGCAATTTATATATTTTCAAACGTAATTACATAAATATTTATATAACAAATGTTTTCAAATGTTTGTCAATCATTTATCATTGCTCAGTAATGCTTCAAAATTTAATTGACATTCAATACTTTTACAAATAATAATCAAAAAAAGGAAATCCCTAACATTTAAATAACATTAAGGTTAATTATCAATTACCCTACATAATGTACCATAGCTACAATGTAAATATATATATGCATGTATATTATTACATATGTATGAGTGCTTACATATTCGTATGCATTAAAGTAAACATGAACGCATATAAAGCAATAATAATAGCTATATAACAACAACAACAACAATAACAATAACAACAACACCAAATGCTAAACAGAAATAAAATGCAATTAAATAAATAATAACTCATATTTATTATATAATTTAACAATAAAAACGAAAATTCCACACACAAACAAAAACAAAAATAAATACACAACCACTGTTTAAAAGGAACAACATGGCACATTTTGACTCGTATACCCCATCAAACATAAAGGCTTGATATTAAATTGAGAATTACTTGAAGATGAAAAAATACCATTCGCAGAAAACAGAGACCTTATTAAAAAATAAAAACGACTATGTATTCTTGATTTAGATACTAAAACTATCAAAACTTGAAGTGATCAATATTTCGCAGAGACTACCTTTGAAATGGTTAAGTGTATGATTCATTGGGTATGATAATCGGTGGCTTGTGTAAATAAAGATACTATCTTCAGCCTAAAATCCTTTCTCATCACCAAAGCCACTATTTAAAATATTTAGAGAATAAAATTATTAAGGAATGGAAACTTGTTTGCTGTATTATATCTTTTGCATAGATCGTGTTTATATATTGTAAATATATCTAATTAATTTTAGAATTTCATTTAATAATAAATAAAAAAATTCTTAAATGTCAAATATTAATAACGATGCGAACATCAATAGATTAGTAAACATTGTAATTCCCATGTCACACGCCTATCTTGAATACAAAGTTGAGAATCAGGCTCGATGTCAAACACAAAAACCCTAATTTCTCAAACTTTATTGCTTGTGTTTGTTGGTTATATATTTTTATAAATTGCACGCATAAAATATCAGTTGCAAAATCGGTAAAAGAAAAAACTCCTTAAATAATAAAGTTTTTACTTTGGCAAAAACAAAAATTTCCATGCATTTTTGCTTATATAATTTTATTCATATAACAGAAGGCAATCTGAAAATTGTTTCAAATAAATTTTATATGAATGTATGAGTATTAAGATGATTTGTACTTTCGAAATAGTGTGAGGTAACAATGTATTTAAAAATTCAAACGACAAGTTGTTGTATGATTTAAAAATATTTAGAGAACTTATGAGTTTTGTACGATATGATATTTTTCGATACTCTCGTTAAAGAAACGAAAAATAATTTGTACAGTAAAAGAGGAACCATTCGCCAAAGGGGCACTTTTGCAAATGCCAATTATCTTAAAAAATAATTAATCAGGATGCCTGCTGTAAGCAATATTTTCTTTATGTTTTGATTATTTTTCATTTTCAAGGCGCCATAATAGTTTTCTAGCATATTACAAACATATTTTGCAGTAACTTATGTGGTCTATTATTAAGATTAGACATCGATGTTACATAATGTGCTCCTGACAAAGTGGATAACTTCTGATGTCATATCATGCTTCTAGTCTTTCTTACCAACCGTTTGTGAGGACTTGTTAGTAACAGATGCAAAAAATTCTTTGTTTGTGTTTAGAATGCCTGTTAACTTTTAGGAGCCATATAATATACTATCCACAAGTTCTATTCCGCACATTAAAATGCTGTTTCTATAGAACGGACGAACGATTTAAGTAGAAAATTTATTGGATAAGCACTCCGTTTCTTGAGTGATTCACAAACAAAGTTGTCATTCCGGTATGTAGAAACCGTACTCAAATGGGAGGACTACCCACTCTCAGAAACCTGTACCCATGTTCTGTAACTTTAGTGAGAAGTTCTAGTGGCGAAAATATGTGAAACAAATTATTCCATCGTTTCTCGAAAAGTGAGAAAAAATAAATCTATAACTCATGTCGAAAACTTCCAAAACTGCTTACGTCGGTACGTTAGAAATGTCAGAAAATATGGCTCAATGTCGATATGTAATTAAAGGCGATAAGAATGCTAGCCAAAACAATCTTCGACGGCGACCAAAATACACTAAAGTAGAAGAATATAAACGACGGCGTCAAATATACTACCGTCGGCTATACAAAATAATGTGTAGTGCGGCTTTAATGATTGTTATTTGCAAAATAGTTTCGGAAGCACTTCCTATTAAAAACATTTTTAATAATTTTTCTAATATTATAAAAATAAAATAATAATTAAACAATTAGATAACCTTGAAATACCAATTTTTTCATTAATTTTACTTCGAATAACATTGCTAAGATGTTAACTCGCCGCGTTTTTTGTTGTGAGTATATTTGACAGTTCAAAGTGAGAACTTTTTCGCGCAAAAGTCTTACAGACACAGTATCTCTGTAAATTTGCGAGTAATTTTCTTACGTGACAGTTGTTACTCACAAAAAAAACTTACAGGTTCAGTTTAGTGAGAAAATCAACTGTTTGTTTCAATTTATGAGATTTTTGTTTCATTTTGCACGTTTCAATCGAAAAGTTTCTCGTAGCGGCAGTTACAGAACATGGGTACTGATAAAGCAAATATTTCCCATACTGGGACTTTTGCAAAATAAATGGTAACTAATCTAGAAATTCTAAAATACTATTTGAATTTAGGTAAAATTTGAAATGATCTTATAGAACGCAATTATCGGTGGTCATCTTGATAAAGCATGATTGTAGCTATCATAGGTAAAACTTGGTCACCTTGATTAAAAAAAAGCTTTACGAAACTTTATGAAATTTTATTAAATTTCTAAAAATTTTTTTTATAAAATTTTACATTTATTTGAGCATGTACTCAAGTATTTATGTTTTATATTTTATTTATTTGTTGCGGGTTAGCAATATCTAGATATATATTTCGTTGGTAGCTATACCAATTCATCAGTAGATGTTTTACCCTTTATGTTTAAAAAATTCCAAAGAAAAAAAAACATAAATACTTGAGTACATGCTCAAATAAATGTAAAATTTTGTAACGGGGAGATTTGCTTTTCATTTTTGCCTTATAAAATACTTTTAATGGCAACCAGCGGTTGTCTAATTGTATAGGTGTAGAAAAGTAAACACATTCATAATGGAAAATTATTGTTGTTTGTGTTTGAAAAAATTTTTTTAAAGGCTATTTTTATGCTTTGTAATTCACAAAAAATATATTTGTGAGTTTTTGTATAAATAGATGAGCTTTGGAATTTTTAAAACATAAAGGGTAAAACATCTACTGATGAATTGGTATAGCTACCAACGAAATATATATCTAGATATTGCTAACCCGCAACAAATAAATAAAATTTTTTTTATATTTACTCTAGGTTGTATTTCCATACTTAATAATAACTTAACGCTATAAACACATAGAACACAGCGAGCAGTAGGCAGCAATGTGTCAAAAATAAAATCCACTAGCTTATATGAAGTTGATTATTTTGACGACAGTAAGACAGGTTGTTGTCTATGCTACTTTTGCTGTTGCTGCCAAATTAGACTAATTTATATTTTCACAAGCAGCAATAAGCTAATACAAAGCTGCCAATATAATATAAATGTTACGGCAATGAGATCTTAAAATATTTTGTGTTATTTAAACGAAAATAACATAACAAAATTAAAATAAATAAATAAATTGATGTGCTTTTATATTTTTACTCCATATTAAAACCTTTTGAGCTGTTAATTTTATTTTTATTCTTTTGAAATATTTATATGGCAGCTCTGAGGTATGTAGTAAAACAAATATTGAAAAAATAATATCAAAACTTCAAATTCATTTGTCAGCTGATGTGGTTCTCAAAACATTTAAGTAGCTAATTACATGGCAGCAATTGAAGCCAACTGAATTTGAAGTCTGCTGTTGTGAAGTCTTCTGTGGTCTATGTGTTTATAGCTTAATAGATATTTCACATTTAGGAAAAATAATTATTTTTAATTGATATTTGATTACATAGTTGTCTGCCTATAACTTTTTAGTTAAAATTTTGATTTCAATTTAACAGTCATTTGATTCTTGACCAAACTTTAACTAAAACTACAAAAGAGAAGAGATTCTATAAAAACAAGGAATATTGTTTTTTATATAAAAAGTGTACATACAGTTATAAATAGCTAATGTATGAATAAAAGGAAAGAGTACAAGAACATTTAATTTATTCTTTGAATTCAATAAACCCACAATCGTAATTGAAGTTTTTTTATTTCTATTTTTTAGCTCAAGTCGTATAGTTAAAAAAAAAAATAAAACCTTTCAGAAGTTAATTGGAGTCCTAGGTGTTCAAATGGCACCCGCTGTAGCTAATCTCGAGCTTAAGCAAGAATTTTTCTTAAAAAAAATATTTCACGATTCAGCTAAATCCAATCAGCAACTTATAAGATCCAGATTTATTAGCGTTTATTTTGAAAAAGTCCTTACTGTATAGTGTTGCCTCCATACAGACAACATAGCTTAAGCTGCAAGCGAATCTCCATACACTCTAAATCTTGACTAGGAAACCATCCAGTGATAATGGCTAATAAATGTCAAAAAGTCTTTTAATACTGTCCTCCTACAATTTTGTATAACAATTATTATATAACAGGAAAAATAAAAATAAAACAAAAAACAACAACGAAAACTTCTACCTACAAAATTTATGAAGTTGAACGTTAAGTACAATATAATATAATAGCAAACAAACAATTATGTTAACACACTCATACACATATGTACACACATATACCAACATATACTTACAACGTAGGTACCAAGCGGCGAACTTTGGAGGCCTTCATTTATAAGGGCTTCCATAAGGCCTTCCTAAAGCTTTTTTAAGCTCTAGTGCTCATGCTCGCTTGCGTTCTCAGAAAGGCCATTTGGAAGGCCTACCTACTCCCTTCTAAACATGTGATTTTTAGTATGTGTATGTATACATCAATAAATAAATGGTTAACAACAAAATGTCATCAAATGTAAAGAAAACCGTGAAATTCAACATAATACAATAATCACTATTTTGTAGAGTTGATATTTTGGCACTTTCATAGGTTTTTACTGCGTTTTTGCAGCCTGTATAAGAAGGTAACTTAGAAAGCCTTGGCTGGCTAGGACATCGTGTGTAAAAAAAATATGATTATGGAATATGGAAAGAAGGCTTGTGTCTATCAAATAAGGCCTTCCAGAAGGCCTACTTAGTGCTTCTTTCTGCCGCTGGGTAGTTGTGTGTGCAAGACTTTTGTAAATAAATGTATGCATATTATTTCATAAATGAATGTACGAGTAACTTATTGTCGTATATAAACAAGTTGTTTCAACGTGTAAAAATAATTTTCTATTTAACTTTATGTAGTCTATGTATGTGTGATGATTATATGTGTGTGTGAATAAGTGTATATACTTTTGTATAATAGTGTTTATATTGCATAAAGGTGTAAATAATTTTTGCACAAATTATGAGTTGAGTTTTTTATTATTATAATTTTTCTGCTTTACTTTGCTTTATTTGTTTCCTTGCAAAAAATAAATTGCATTTAACGTAAAAAGCTGCAAATAGTAACAACTATACCGGATAAATGCAGTCACAGTTTATAAACATTTAAATGCCATTATTAAAAGGAAGTCGCTTAAAAAAATGTTTTAATACCTGAAGATGACTTAAAATAAAAAAAATACAAAAAAAAAAAAAAAATAGCAAAATATAATAATAGAGAGAGAGAGAGAGAAGAATTAATAATATGTCTCTTTCTTAAAATGTCTGGGTAAAAATGTACAATTTATTAATAACACTGTGATAGTCGAAAAAATGAACTTCGATGAATCCTTTTCGAAATATTAGGGGGGAGTCCCCTGAGTACGAAAGTACAGTTGGAAGTGTCAGATTGGCTCCAGTTTTTGAGAAATCGGTATATATCCATTTTTCATGGGTATATCAGTTCATATATGAACTTTGTATGGCCTGCGATATGCGCTTTACTAGCATGTTAACCAAAAATGGATTAACTCATAATTTCAATATAAATAATTTCAACTAAGAATATTAAAGATTTAACCGAACTACGAGCAGAATTATTACATCTTCGATTCAATAAAATATCAAATCAATTTTACTTAATAAATTAATTGGAATAACTTTACCACTTACAACTTTTATAGACAAATTAGAAACATTTAAAAGTTGTTCTGAAATAAAATAACTGAAATAGATTTTAGATTAAAAGAACGCATGATGCTTTTTGCAACTTTTAAAATTTGTTATGGTGTTTTAACTCTTTTTCATTTACCGACTTATTTTTGTTCAATTATTGACATACAAAATAAATTAAACATGTTAAACATGTAAAATGTTTTCAAACAAGAGTGATATGATTTCTTAAAAAAAACACACTTATTGTTAAGGAACTTCAAAAGTTTTTTATATAATGTGAAGTACAATCGATACAATTTAGTTTTAACCTTCCTGACTATTTTCATTGTCTGTAAGACCGACGCATCACTTTTTTGTTCATTACATTAAAACAAAACGTGGCAACGCTCTTATGTATCTCAGTATCTTTGCGAATACTCATTACTCACCGTTTAGTGTAACAACTGCGTTTGAATTGATGTTTCGTATCAGTGCTGGCTGATCAGTTTGTCTGTGGGATAGACTTATAGTGAAGTGCAATATTTTCATCAGGTAAGTTTGATTTGTAAAATAAAAAATTGTACAATGGAAATGCGCCGTAAACGGTCAGTTTTTATTGTTTAAGAAAGGCATTGTGTTCAAAATTAGTTTTAGTTTTATAGAGCTATTCTAGAGGAAGTCGATTCCTCTTCAGAGTTGGATGAGGAAAATTATACCGATTACGAAGATAATATATAAGATATAAACGAGGAAAACATTAATACTGAGCAAGGTGACTCCGAGTAAAGTTAGTTTGAAGATTCCCAGGGAACTGAATCGAGTTACAAACACTTTTTATGGGAAAAGATAAAACTACAAAGTGGCTGAAGACCTTCCCAAAATCGTCAGTAAAAGCACGATCGAAAATCATCATCAGGCAGCTCCCTGGAGTGAAAGGCGTTGCATTGAATAGAAAAACTTCAAATGGGCTCTACGACTTTTTCTGCAGGAATGAATTCGATGAACCCAATTTACGAGCAGTTTTTACACTAAACCAAGTCGTATAGCACGTTCAATATTGACTTGTAAAGCTTGAAAAGCGTCTGGTTTATTTCGAAAGACCAATGACTTTAAATAACCCCACAAGAAATAGTCTAATGCTGTTAAATCACAACTTCTTAGAGGCCATTCAATATCACAATTTCTTGAAATAATCAAATCTCCAAAGTTTCCTCGTAATAATTTATATGTTGCATTTGCTGTGTGGCACGTAGCCCCGGCTTGTTGGAACCAAATGTTGTCAAGATCAACTTCTTCCAATTTCGGCCATAAAAAGTTGGTTATCATCGATCTATACCGCTCTCCATTGACAGTAACCCTATTACCAGCTTGTCAAACTGTCAATTTAGGTGATGTAATGGTTTTTCATGAATAATTTGTGGATTTTCTTCGCACCAGAATCGACAGTTTTGTGTATTTACCGCACCACTAAATCGTTATCGTTTTCAAGTTGTTCCAAGGCAAAATCAGCAACGTTGTTCTTGCGCATACCTCTCAATGATGAAATTGCAAACACTACTGAATACAATGAAAAATAAATGACAGATCGTGACATATTACAAATGGCCGAAACGTCATTTAAAAATTGTATCATCCCTGTTGGAAAACCTGATATTTCTTCAGTGTTTGCTCTAGTTTTTGCTTTTTATATATTTTGTTTAACAAAATAGTAGTGATACTGGTAGCAAAGTTTTCACTCACGTTTTTTTTTTTTTTTTTTTGTTCAGGCATGAACAACTTGAATTGAGGAAAAAATATTTCAAAACTTTCTAGATGCATGAAAAGTTCAGAATTGTGATGTGAAATTCAATAGCATATAAATATTAATATAAAATTAAAATGGACTTACAACACTCTCTTCACTACCTCATATGATTCCTTAGTTACTTTTTAATGGCAGAAATGTTAACTATTTAAATACTTTTTTTGTTAAAAAAAAAATTAGGATACGAAAGATATTCTGTCTTATATACAATTTACAAAAATAATCAATTTTGTACTAAACAACTCTTCGATATCTGCTTACATCAATTTGCAATGATGATGTCTTTTAAATAAAACGACAGGAAGTTTTTTTTTTTTTTTTTTTTTTTTTTTTTTTTTGATAAATAAAAATCTATTTTAAATTTTTGTCTAATGATCGTGATTATTATGATGTCAAAAATTATCAAAAAATTTTACAAACGAGGAAAATTATCTGATCACACACCAAATTTATCCAAAACCACGTGAATCTGATTCATCTCTAATGCAAACACACCGAATAAAATAGTACTTGAGCAACACGAAAAAAAAAACAGAAAACGAAAATAAAAACATACTGCAGATAATAAATATTTTATGTTGTATTAAAAATGTTTGCTTTTCCAAAGAGGCGTTTACCATCTTACTTAGCATAGTGCTAGCTCTTTTATTTATTTATTGTAAGTTTATATATATATATTTCTTTTTTTTTGGTTTGGTTTCAAAAGAAAAACAAAATGGTAAAAGCAAAAGAAAACAGGGTACCACATCTGTCAAAAAGGCGTATTATTTGCTTTTCCTTCAAAAATATGTGTATTCAACGATACCACAGGCGAATTACTTGTGTATGTTTACATATATACATACAAACATACATAATACGAAAGCCAAAGTACAGCAAACATTATGATTTACTTTAAAGTAAATTTTCAGACCAATTCATTTAGTTATTTAGTAATTTACTTAACATTGCAAATTTTATATGTTTTAAGGATAGTCAAATATTTTGTTCATTATACAATATGTCATATAGTAGACACATACATACACAAGCGTTTCAGCAATATACTATTTTAAATTATATCCCCAAGGTCTTTACTCCAAGGATATACCCGGCTACATGTACTCGAATGGAAGTGTAAAGCAATATCCCTTCGCTTTCATGAAGAATTTTTTTACGTCAACACATAGTATCTACCCGGATATATATAAAAATATTTCCTTAATTTTGTATGGGGAAAAATACAAAAAAGATGTCAAACAAGGCAAAAATAAATATAGTGAAAAAGTAGTAGTGAAAGCAATTAGGTCCTTAAAAAAATACAGGGCGAAATGTAACGATGAACAATTTTTTCACTTTACTCCCATTGCTCCAAGGGCTACTAACTTGGAAAATAACTATCGTCGGCACTTTAAAAAAAAACAAGCGGTATATGCCCGAAGAATTCAAAGCTTCAAAGAAGCGAGAGGTATATTCGAGTGAATTTGGATTTAGTCCGAATGTAACGATGTGCTCCTACGTCCCAGCAAAGGGAAGAGCTGTAGTGCTGCTATCGAGATTCAGCTGTGTCCAAAATAAAACAAAAGCCAGAAATGATTTTGTTTTATAATAAAACCAAGGACGGTGTGGACGCATTGGATAAAATGGTGTCCCAATATACCACAAAAAGGGCAACGATTCGTTGGCGTCTAGCGATGTTTTAAAACATGTTGGATAACTCGGCCCTGGCATCATATATAATATACATCACCAATAGCCCACATAGTGCGGTAAAGATCTCTCGACGTAGAGAATTTATGCAGAGCTTGGGTGAAGAGCTTTGTGTTTCGCAAATTAGTAAGTTTGCCATCAAGACAGCCGTATTTTATATATATTTTTGAACCTGTTTGAGTGGAAAAATATTTATTTGTTTTTATTATTACAAGCGAGTCAGTCTCTGTACCGAACTACGAAGATGAAGAGTTTGACGCTGATGATGTCCCGGAACGAGATGCAAATGGGCGCATCAAACAAAAAGGTGGGTGCTACATGTGCTACCGATGTTGTAAAAGGAAGAGAGCTACACGGCAAGCATGTGTCAAATGCAAGAAGCCCGTATGCACAGAACATAGCTTCGCCCAGACAAAGTGTGAAGATTGTCATATGGGCCCATCTTCATCTTCTCACAATTTGCGTAAATAAATATTACATACATATATATACACTTTTTTGAATAATTTTTAATTTCAATAAATCAAAGTCCATTTATTTACATAATGTATTGTTTTTTAAAAAGGTTCAGATAATTTATTTGACATTATATTAGGAAAAGTAAGAAATGTTCATAAATATTGCGATATACCTACCCGGGTAGATACTATTAACTTACGTAGAAAAAAAGACAAAATTAAAAAAAAAGTAAGAAGTTCTGGAGTAAAATCATTTGTGTTTGCATTTTCTGCTTTAAGTGTAATATTTGATAACTGACTCGGCGGCACTTTCAGATTTGATGAAAACTCGCCCAGTTATATGCAAACGAAAGTCGCTTTCTCTACCCGGGTAGGGATTATGAAAGCGAAGGTTAAACTAACATAACTGTTTAAATATTAAAATAGAAAGTTCAATCCTTAATCTGAAAATGCGGAATGAATAGTTTCTATTCGTTTGGTCTTATAAAGTTTGTTAATGAAATATTACAAATTATTCTAGATATTTTAAACATATAATTTATTTATTATGGTCTGGTTAATTAATGGTATGACTGAATTCTGTTGGGTGCTAACGCTAACTTATCGATTAATCTTAAACTGTGTTCAAAAAGTTTACTAGATCGTATGTTTTTGCAGGAAGTCTCAAAGAATATTCTAAAATTGCAATTTATTTTCCACGTCCTCAGGACTATTTTTTTAATTATAATTTTTTAATCTTCTTTCTGGATGTTCTTATTTTACTCGGAAATTAATAACTTTGATGTGGCTATAATGCAGGTGGTATTGTAGTGATATTTACTGCTTAAAGTAGTTTTATGGGAATTTCAGTAGAGCTATGCTCTTTATGGCGCGATGAGGGTTGAATTTTGTTTTTTTGTAACATAAATAATCGACACTATTACAGTTATATTTTTCTTTTTGTTTTGATTTGCATGTCCATTAAAAGCGACTTTGTTGTTGTTGTTTAAAACCAAGTCGAGAAAATATATACATATGTATATGGTGTGTTACTCACATTCAACTTCAATAAAAAAAAAACAACATATTAAATATACTCATATGAATACATATGTATGTAGTTAGTTTTTGTTTTGCTTTGTGTTGCTAAGTTGAGCTACCCGCCAAACAAAACGTTTGTAACATTAATAACTTCGGGCTGTACAAATCAGAAGAGCTAAAACAAAATTCTTATCCAAGGACTGAAGTACGTCACTATGGGTTTCACCAGCTTCATTTAATTAAATATATCGTTAGAGTATCTTTTGGTGGCAGTCTAACTTAAAATCTAGAGGCAGCTTGTGACACTAAAATAATTTGTATAAATCATAACTTTGTTACCGGTTCGCGACAGTGGCATGGCTGTAATGTTGTTATATATTTTTAAATTATAATTTTTCTTTCCACTATCATATAGCAGAGAATAGAAAAATATTTGCTTAGCTAACGTTCTACATATGCTTGTACATTGTACAGATTTTATATATTTATATATGTATGTATATAATAATATAAATGTGTATTTGTATGTGTTTATTATACAGTAGAGAAAAATTTACGATTTTAGAACGTGCTAAAAGTTATGTGACAGCAAGAAAAAAATTTATTATGGTTTTACCTTTTTTCTTTCTAATATCTAAACATTTTACTTTTTTTTAAATTGTTTGTTGACAAAACAGCTTAAGTCAAATTTCGGAAAATTTCGGAAAATTTCGAAAGAGTACAACTACTGTTAAAGTGTTTAGTAAAATCTTTCGTTTAAACTCTTAAAGAGAATTGACAAATAATAATCTTTAAGTATTTTTAATTAAAGTTTAGAAATTTTGTTCAGGCTTAAGTTCGTTTTCTCTTAATTTATTTTTTTTATATAAAAATAAAAATATTATTTTTATTAGTAAGAAAAATCTAAAATATAGTCATAATTTGAAATTTTATTTATTTGTTGCGGGTTAGCAATATCTAAATATATATTTCGTTGGTAGCCATACCAACTCATCAGTAGATGTTTTACCCTTTATGTTTAAAAAGTTTTAAAGCTCATCTATTTATACAAAAACTCACAAATATATTTTTGTGAATTACAAAGCATAAAAACAGCTTTCAAAGTTGTTTAAACACATACAACAAATAATTTTCCATTATGAATGTGTTTACTTTTCTACACCTATACAATTATAAACTAACCCGCAACAAATAAATAAAATTTAAAACATAAATACCTGAGTGCATGCTCAAATAAATGTAGAATTTTGATAGCCATAATTTTTATTTTCTTCATTAATTTAATGTCTTTTTTAATAAATTGAGGCGTAAGAGAAGTCCGAAGGCGCTGCAAACTTATCAAACTTTGGTATTTTTATTACTAACCATTACTGAAATATTTCGATTTGATTTTGAATATATGAAAAAAAAATAAAGTTGACTTAAGTGCTTCTGTCAGAAGTCGTACAATATGGTATGTTCAAGAGTTGTTGCAAAAATAATATAAATAAGTTTTATATAAACCAAATGTTAGGAGAATGTTACGGCCTACACATTTTAGTAAAGAAATTACATAATATTGAAGCTAACCTTAATTTCTGACATATAAATTCTAAAATTACAATAAATCTTTCTTTGGCAGAACACGTTTTATATGACATTCAGCTTGCAAGCAATAGATAAGTTCGTTGATCTATTGGGACTTTGTTTATGTTCTCGCCTATTGAATTGAGAATATTATTATAATTATGAGTGATGAAAATACTGCAATTCCCATATTTGTAAATATTTATAAAAACAATTTCTGTTTGAATTGTTTACATTCTAAAATAATTTAATCTAGAATTAAAGTTTCAAAGCATGAAAAAAAAATAAATTAAAAGTCAATTGAACATATTACAAACCTAAGTCGGACGAGGTCAACTTTATCAAATTACCTAATAAAAACCATTAGTTTCCTTCTTTATTTTTTCAAAAAGGTTTTCCTTATTAAAATAATAAGACATTAATCTACATTAGAAAAATTAGTGGTGTTGTTGGACTTGCTCTGACCAGGGTTTGAACCCAGGCCCTAATTCAATGCACTAAACACTTCAGCCAACACCACGCTCAAACAAAATATTATAAATAGTTTTCAGTAAAGGGACACACAACGATATATATATATATATAAAACGATATATATATACAAAACTACGTTGTTTTTTTTTCTTTTTTGTTTATTTTGTAAGTCGGAAAAAATTATGTTCCCTATACTTTTCTTTTTTTTTTAATTAGGACACTCAGGGGATGACCCCTACGTATGCAGTGCACTGTGCCGGAACTCAGGGAGAGGGATAGAGTAGAGAAGATAGATGTTGAAAATTTAGAAGACTTAACTCTTTCACAACTCTGCTTTGCGCGGTATGTTAATTTTTAAGGCATTGTTGAGGCAACTCTGATGTTAAGTAGACGCATTAACTTTGTTAAGCTGTATTAACAGGCGATTTTATTAATTGTTTTACTTCGTTGATGTTTCTGCTAACCGACGAAGGAGGGTGATGTTGTGTACATTAGCTTGGAGCAGCATCATTCGCTGTCGGAACATTTTTTTATTGACCAGTTCTATGCCTTCATCACTTAAATCTTCCGACAACAATTAATACAATGTCTCACTAATATAGTTAGAAAAATTAATGATGTTGATTGACTTGCTCTTTCCAGGGTTTGAACCCAGGCCTCAAGTCATCGTTTGCTTAGTAGTCAACGCGCTAACCACTTCAGCCAACACCACCCTTCTTCAATTGATAATCACTGTCACACTACAAACGTGTGTTTGGGCTTTAGCCAAAAAGAAAAACTTTGAACTAAAAAGAAAAATGGTTTGGAAATAATCATTTCAAATAAAATTAATGAATGATGGATGAGCTACTGATTTTTTCACATATTCAGAAATTCATAAGAAGAAAAATCAATCCGTGAAGATTTAATTTAAATGAAACAAAATGTAAGAAAAATTGCCAGCAAAATTTCAATGGAAAAGTAAAGAAAAAACTGAAGTTAACACACACTTCTAGTTTGATATTTTTATTTCATATATTAAAAATTTCAATATTAAGAAGCTATGAAATATTCAAAACAGAACATTTGCTAATTGTGTTTTATGTAGAAGTGTTCTACTCACTGCTCTCTAACATTAAAACTAAGTTCATGTTAATTTTCCCTTGAATTAGTAAAGCATTTTTTTTCACTTAAACAGATGAAGTATCTGCGTTAATTAATAAACTAAAATATTTATGTATAATTAGCTTACACATATTTATTAAAGAATGATCCACATCATTTATATAAATTTGGTTGAGTGTAAACAAACCTTTGAAAACTTCTATGTAATCAACATAACAAAACCTTTTGATTAAGACAAACAAATAAATAAATACTTGTCCTAGGCAAAAGAATAAAAACAAAACTTCAAACAAAATACGATGAATCTTTCCCTTTTCCATGTACAATATATTCGTTACAATTAGAAATAATAGTGAAAGAAAAACAAGAGAAACAAATTTTAAACAAATAGTAATGAATTTAATTATGATTTTTTTGAAAGAAATTTTAGAAAAAAGTTGTATTCCTTGAACTTATTTAAGCATTTGTATTTATTTTGTATTTTTTATATGGTACATTTTATATAATAATTTCGAAGCAGTATGGCGCTTCATGTTCAGCTTAAATTCACAAAATTTAGTATAAAAGTTTTATTTTTTAAAAATAAAATGGAATGGTAAAGAAATTATTCCAACATCAAGCACAACTTAGTTTGTGTACCTGTTAACACAGTATTACAGTATTACAGTATTACGGCCGTCCCGATTACTTCAACCTGCTAATATGTATAGCACTCTTGATGTTTGGTTGTTGCCAGCACTTCATTACATTTTTAAGAACTTAATTAACTCCTTTCAACGAAAATTATACCAGAAATTATGTTCAAAATAAACCAAAAAAAAAACTTCCTTTCAAGCTGAAAAATCTACGGCAGCAGCACACAATTTTTAATTTGTAATGAAGCAATGAGCCTATCAACCAGCTTAAAAGAAGAAGAATAAATAAAACAACAACAGCAACAACAAACAAACTTATGGCATAATGACAAATTTCTACGGTTACTATTTTTAAAGTTGACTTTTAACTTAAAGCAGCCAGTCGACCCTTAAAAAGCGAGTAAATAAATATATTTTGTGCTAGATTGAGTTTGTGTTATAAATCAAACTTTTCATAAAGTTTAACACAATTAGGCAATTTCCTACCAACAACATATACGCACACAATTTTCCGACTGCACACAGCCAGTTACACACGGACTCTTCACCATGTCTATGAGTGTCTATATTTTCTTTAATAAACCATTACAACGAAAGTAGTAGCACAGTAGTGTTGTTGTTGTTGTTGTTGGTAGAGTCTTATTTCCAAGTTTTATTTGTATGACTGTATAGGCAGGTAATCCCTTCTGTTATTTTAGCCTTTTGATTTCTTAATAAAGACGTAATTTATTAGTAACAGGTGGACGGACTTGTGTACAAAAGTTTTCAAGATAATAAATAAAAAATATATTTTTTTATTTTTAAAATATGTTGATTATTTTATAGCACTAATACCTTTATTGTAACAACTATTTAAAAAAAATATTTTAAATATCAAAGCAGATTCAAAACAGGAGCTGAAGTTTTTATTTTCACCTTACTTAGATCCTTTTATATGTGATCTAGTTGCTTTGTCCAATACGTTGTTGACACCAAGGCAAATTCATAACAGATAGACTCGGCTCAATTCGTAAAAAATGATACAAAGCATTTGACAAAGTAACTGGCTCACAAATACAAGGTGCAAATTAGGGCGAAAATAATCACCTGGCCTATCGAGACTACGTAAATTTTTGACATCACAAGTTGATGTTTTTTAAAGCGAATTTAGCGGCGAGTATTGTATTATATATTAAAAAGAAAAAATTATATTTGACCACTGTCCTTTACTAGTCTCGCTTCGCAAATGAATAACTTTAGTACAAATTATCCTGAGCTTTGCTGATCTAACCCTCTCAGTGTCAGTAGAGGATGTGTTCTTTCAAGAATGATGCTGGAAATTCATTTATGATACATTAAACAATCCACGAAAATGAAAATATTTTTTTTTTGCATATAGGACCACTACTATGTCATAAGTATTGTGCCAGAACTAGGGAGAAAAGGAAATCGTATGGAGATTATATGACCAAAATGTAGAAGAAGGCTCAATTGTTTTACAACTGTGCTATTGCGCGTTTTTGACATTTATTACTTTATTGTATGTATTAATTTAAAGAAATGTTCAATTTTCTAATACATGTTTCGTGATTTCCTCCGTTTCTAGTGTTAAGTATGAACTTTGCAAATAAAAGAGAATTTTGGAATTACAAAAAAAAAAAAATATATATTTAATTTACACTAGATTGTTAATAATCCAACTATGTTTTCTATAAATTTCATAAATGCATTAATTTTGCTAAAGATAAGATAAGCATTTAATTTTTTCATGTCTATCAATAATTTTTTTCTATTTACGGCTTTATGAAATGTAAATCTGTTAAAATACTTTTTATCATAAAATATACCTTCTGAAAGCGCTGAGAGAGTTTTTATTTTACAAATTTTATTTTTATATCCAACTAAACACTTATAATAACCGTGACTGAAACATATTAAATAAAAAAATCCATTTATTTAAGTTCAAACACCCAACAGCAGGCAATAAAAAATACGTATCCTTAATAGCAAACACTTATGAAAAAAAAAATTTATACATAAAAGTAAATATAATATTTGCTTAAACATAAAATATCATTTAATTGCCAACATATTTTATCCATAAATAAACAAAAACGTGTTGCTTAAAAATCTTTCTAATTAGAATGAAATCCATACTCTCCGCCACCACCTTCTTAGTAAAACATGTTAATATATACATAAAAATAGATATACAAACTACATACCTACATTAATATATACACAAATATATTCATAAATGAAAAAAAAAAATCCTACAACATTTGCATGTATATTTAAATAAATTTATATTCAAAATATAAAGCCTTCGGTAATTGAGGCAAACATGCCATAAAAATTGAACTGGTAACCGAGAAAAAGTGAAACAAAACATATTCAGCCCTAAATTTGTCTATTTTCCAAGGCGTCTTTTATGACGCCGATATAAAAGCAAATGAGAATAACGAATATCAAAATGAATAGAAAAACCAACAACATCTTCAAATCTATTATAAGCCATGGAATTTGTGAACCATCAAAAATTCTTTTGTATTGAACAAAAATCTGAAAAGCAGAATTAAAAAACAAATTGTAATACGTAGGCTTAAAACCATCAGTGGTATTCGTAAAGATGTACTACACTCGTATACTTTACTAGTACTTTAACTTGCTTACACTGCGAATCATTTAAATAAGAAATTGTTTTTTTTTATAAATTTTGCATGAATATATACCATCAATTTGTATAATTAATAGACAATAAGGTTTTTTGTGATGAACTTTACGCAAGCATTATGCAACCAATTTGTACAAAACGTATACCAAATTAAAAATATTTCTTCATAGAAGTAAACACTACAAGGTTTGTTCAAAATAAAAGGTGAATTTGGAATTTTCGCGGGCTGTGTACATTCGATTATCGAAAATTGTTTTTGTTATGTTGGTACACATGTGTTAGTCATATGTTGGCATTATCATTCCATGTGGATTAGTAGTTTCTTGTTGAAAACTGAAAAGGTTAGTTCCCGTTTGTGTGTTCTTCGATTTTTGACTAAATTATAAGCAAAAGCAACGTCGCTTTAGTATCATTCAGGAGTTGTTGGATGACGTCAAAGACATCATGGTGTCCTCAAAAGGGTCATAACTGGTGATGAAACGTGGTTACATAGTTATCACGTTGAAACCAAGGCCCAATTATCCCAATAGAAGCGGCCAGATGAGTCAAGACCGCAAAAAAGCACGCCAAGTTCGATCAAATGTGAAGGTTTTGATCACTGTTTTCTTCGATTACAATGGTGTAGTGTGTCATGAGTTCTTGCCATCAGGTCGTCGTACGTAAATAAGGAATACTACAAGGAAGTTATGCAACGTTTGCGTAAAGCAATACGGCTCAAACGATCGGAGTTGTGGAGAAAAAAATCATGAATTCTGCATTACGATAATGCACCAGCTCACACATCAATGCTTTCGCGGTTTTTTGGACAATCATGCCTCAACAACCTTAATCACCAGATTTGCCTACCTGCGTTTTTTTCCTTTTCCTAATAGTGAAGAGACCAATGAAAGGAAAGAGTTTTGCCACAATTGATGGGGACAAAATGGATATTGATAAATAAATAAATACTTTCCAAAAAAATTTAAATTTCACCTTTTCTATTGAACAAACTTCGTATATTGTTGACTATTGTCGCTTTAGTATTCAGCAAGCTATAAGCGTTTGAAGTTGTTACTAAACCATTCACACGTTATACTACTCATGCATCCAAATAAAAAAAAAACTAATATATAAGAGGGAGCTCACTAAATAGATTTAATAAGAAGGCATCTTGTTTTTGCATTTAATTTTACTATTTTTTTTTCAATTTATGAAAAATTACCATCAAATTATTGCAGTTTTAGTTGTTGCATAACTATTTCCTAAGGGATTTACATCGAGAATACGGTCGATTGTGTCGGCCGTTGGATATAGAAGTATTTTTTTATATTATGACTGTATGTAAAAAAATTTTAAGTGCCATAACAATTAAACGGTTTTATTTGTAACTGAAAAAATGGGATAAACTTTAATATCAAAATTTTAGTAGAATTAATGGTGCTTTAATAATAAAAAAAAAATACCACGAAAAAAGGGAGTTTATGAACAGTTTGTTGCACAGTTTTTTTTTAATATTCTCAGAATTCAATAGTATTAGTGAAGCTCAGCGGGTATAAAATGACTGTATAAATGATCAAATGTTGATGAAATATTTAAAAAAAATTTTTTTTATATATGGACGGGATGGATGCAAATTTTATTTACTCGACTAAAGATCAAAAGATCTGCTAAGAAAATTTCAACACATACCAGCACACTGTCGAGCACAGATCTTTATACAATGGAAAATATTTAGAGGCAACTTATTAAAAAAACATACAAAGGCGGAAATAAATATTATATATATAAACGAATCTTTAAAGGACGCAATGTAAACTACAAGGACTCAATATCTCTAAGTTACAACTTTGACACTATGTTTTGCCCACATAAAACAGAAAATTCATTGAAAATTTGTAAAATCATGTATTTAATTAATTGATTCGTAGTGTACATAACCTCGACGTTCGAACTTTATCTGTCTACTAAAGATTGAATATCGTACAAACACGAATATTAGTATTTTATTGATGGTTGAGAGGTTTGATAGATAAATTGTTGGCAGCAGGAAAATATAAAATAATAAGGAAAACTCAATCACTATACTTTAATAATTGAATGAGTATAAAATATTATATATTGAAAAATTTTCTTTTTATCCTGATGATATTTTTAAAAATGTAATAAGTGCAAAAAAAATCAATTGTGTTATGTTTTACGAAAGAGAAACAAAACATCTCGAATGTTTTTATTTACTTTTTTAGCTTAGAATATATTATATTATTATTTTCCGTGACTTCGCTCACGATACATAATGTAGGCAAAGGCTGTATGCATATCAAATTTATCGAAAAAACAGAAAGTACCAAAAGCCAAAAGTACTATAAGTGCCAGCCCCCAAAAAATACATTGTATGTTAATGTAAAAAAAAAATTATGAGAAAATTAAAAGTACCTAATGTATTAATTTGTTCCATGTTCACCTCAAGAAAAGTACCATATATTTTACACTGGATAACATGCTATCCAGCTATTTAATTTCAAGACAAAAAAAGATCCAAAAATAAAAATGCTCGAAAAGTTAAAAAGTACCACTTATTTATTTAAATTCTATTTTAATTCATAAGTATTCATAACAAATAGTTGGTAGGAAGTTATATGTGTTACATATTAATGTGGGAACTATCCGTTCGGTTAACACCGTGTGAATAAAAGTGTTCACAAGCAATCCTTCGGGCACACAAGTGTGACCTTTAGGATCACATCAGGTGGCAGCTTGTTATGCACGGTCCATGGTAGCATAAATGTTCTAGCTATTTAATCTATTTTGTTTGTTGTTTAGCCCATTATCAAATGGCCCGTCTACAGTCCACACTGATGTTAAATGTCAAATTGTATAAAACAACTCCAGTTTACTTTTGTCATACCAAGGTTAATTTAGTTCGAAACATATATCAAAGATAATAGGCTGCCTTGAAGAACTACAACTAACTGCTAAACTGAGAGTTACACCCAATTCTTCACACGATGACTTTTGCGACGTCTCTTTTTGCTTGTTGGTGAGCGGTGTATGGAAGAAAAAGGAGTAAACAAAGAGACACGATTTGAGTTTTTCACTGTAAAAAACAAAACAAAATTGGGAAAAAAGACATGCAACTAAAAGACATCGTATGAACGCACAAAGTTTTTGGTAGTAACTTCAAAAGGGAATTAAATAAAAACGATGTCGCAAAAGTCATCGTGTGAATTGGGTGTTAGTTCTGATTTACTCTTTATAACTAATTCGTATGGAATCTTACATGAAAATTCCCAATTAATATTGAAAAATTTGGCATAATTAAATAAAAAAAACTCATAGAACAAATAAAATTTTGTATTTCTACCTTTTATTACTCTGTAAATTACAGAAAATATAAAATATATTTGGAAAACCTAACAAATAAAAATATATCTTTCAATTTCAAATATATTTCTTCTTTCACAATTTTTTACTTATAAAACAACCTTCGCAGAGTTGTAAAACAATAAAAATGTGTTTTACAATACTTTATTTTCTCTTCCCATTCATTCTGTAAACATGCATAAGTGTATTATTTGCTTTATGAATTTCTTTTTATTCTTTTGTTTACTTTTTTACGATAATAGTTTCGTGTTGGAAAACTTAAAGAGAAACAAAAATAAATATAAAAAAGTACTAAAATCCTAGAAAATTATAGTTGTAAAAACGACAAAATTTATAACCTTGATTTGGCAGACACAAATTGAATGCATGGAGTGTGTATGTGTGTATGTGTGTATGTTTGTATGTTTTTTTTATCGAGAATTATGTATGTATGTGTTTTCAAAGCATATTTTGTGTCAAAGTGTGGGTGAACTGAATAAAGTAGATGATACAGAGGACAGGCTACAGAGTCGTGTTAGATGTTGCTGTTGATGATAATGACTATGATGAGTTTTCGTAAGTGGAGTGATAGGTGGTTTATTAAAAATTTTTTTGTTGTTGCTTTTATTTATTGGAGAAAAGAAAAAGTAACCAAAAAGAAAGCAATAAAATAAAAAGAAATCAAAATTATGTTAAAACATGCAAATATGTGTTAACTTTGATTTATAAGAAACTATTAGGAGCGCATTTAAAACCAAATATACAATAACTGAGACATTTATGAAATATTTTATACAACACATTTTTGTTTCTATTTCAATAAAGGCACACTAAAGGAATAAAATTATAGTCACAATGACAAATAAGTTGTGATATCTTTGTTAAAGTTCACTACGAATATTTAACATGCTATCACATATGTAAGAACATTTAAAACATTTTAGTTTCTTCCCACACCAACGATATCGACCTCAATTTGTATAATTTTATTATTATTATAGTAAGTTCTCTTCTTACGTATGTATAAATGTAACGGCAAGGGTTCTGTAACAATGTTTTAAGAGGTCCTTGCTCGGTGGTAAAAAAACTGCTTACTTTAGATAGAATAATATAACAATAATGTTCATGTTATAGTGATTTGTAGTTTTGAAATTTGTTTATAATTTATATTATTGTTACGAATATAATAACGTATATGAACTGACTATACTGAATATTTGAGATATGAATTTAACTTATTCTTAAGTTAAGTTTATTCAATGAAAGCATATTCAAATTACTTACTGCCGATTTCACGATATCGAAAGAATTTTGAATTTTTTTTTTCTTTCGTACAAATACATTTGATACAAAAACAAAATTTTAGAATTTGTTTTTGCTTCAAATGTAATTATACGAATGAAAACATATGGAAAAATTCTTTCGACATCGTGAAATAGGCCGTTAGACTTTTTAGGAACATTAGAATATTGAACCTGACCTACTGATGTCATGCATTGTGAGATGCTGAAAATGTATTAATTATCTTACAACTCTGCTATTGCGCGTTTTGTTAATAGTTTTTAGAGCAGTGAGGCTACACCTCTGGTGTTAATTAGATGCATTAGATTTCTCGTATGAGCAGCCATTTTATTACTTATTTTACTTAGCCAACAAGTCTGCTGCCGGAACAGCTTCTAGTGACCACTAATATTCTTTCATCAGTTATACAGGCCATCAAAACTTAATACAATGCCACACTAAAGCACATCACAGAAATTTATTATGTTAATTGACTTTCTCTTACCAAGGTTTGAACCCAGGCCCTAAATCATTGTTTGCTTAGTAGTCAACGCGCTAACAACTTCAGCCAAGACCAGCCTCAAATAAAAGTTAAAGAATTTGTAATGAATTAGAAATTTTGTATTATAATGAATGAGTTGATTTTTTTTTTTTAATTCAGAATAAAGTTTTAATTTTATGAAAAAACAATTAATCAATATTTATTTTTATATGCTTAGAAAATCGAAAGTTAGTTTATATATGTATTTTTTTTAATATGTAAAAATATTGTAATGGTATATTTTTGTTTTAAGTTATTATTATTTTGTTAAAAGTTGATAAAAAAAACTGCAGTTTTAGTTTTATTACATAAAGTTATTAAAAAAGGCAATGATTGAGAACTATTTAACAACCATTTAGGAAAATGTTATAGAAATATATGAATTTTCAACACCAGCACAAGGTGAACTAAAGCGACATTGACGATATCTTTAGTAGTAGGAAAGCCCATTGTATTTAAAAATATATGAGGTTTTTTTTTCTTTGGTTGTGAAAAGTAATATATTCAACAAATTCATTGCTTCTTTGTTCAACATGTCCAATTTATTATATCATTTAATTACTGATCATATGCCGAATTCTCATTTGACTTTAAATATATTTTTAAAAAGTTCTTAAACACAGTCGCGGTATTAGTAGCATTTTTATTAGTACTGATGCGCTCATGATAAAGGACAGCACCAGCCTTGCGAGTCAGTCATTTTAAGGACGTTCTCAATACCATGTGAACTAAAGTGTGCACCTTTAAAATCGAGTTTCGGCAAAGGCACATAAATGTATCTCCCAAAGAACACAACAGGTTACAAACACATTTGCACGGATTTCCGACCACAGAGAAACATCTTGCCAAAGTGTTTAAGCTACAAAATCTTTTAAATTATCAGTAGTTTTATACTGATTGGTTTTCAAAATTTCAACCAGCAATAAACGCGTTTATATTATTTTTGGAATTTTGGTAGAAACCAAACCTGCCACGTTTACTAACGCAGAAGACCTCTTTGAAAGAATAACTCTACCACTGAGGGAAGCACAATGCACACTATCATATCCATCCATACTGAAATGTACCGAGTGTGCACTCGCAAAACATCGTAAGGCAAGTCCTTAAAATTCTTCTGTAAGCCCCCTGTAGTTATTTATCCGTGGATCACACCGGCTTCTGTGGTACCAGGGTATTGTTAGTTATCGAGCCTTGAAAGAGAACACCAAGACATTAACTTTTCATAAACCTTTTCTTGGGCGACTACCAAGAAACCTTTTGTTAAATTGAAGACGGTTACCCTTTTTTATTTTCTATCTTGTATGCACTGCCATTGCTCTGTTATTTTACAGATTGGGTAGTGACACAAAAGCTTTATGGGTAATTGAACAAAGAGGCAATGCCAAAATGTCAATTACACTTTATCCCACTTTATCAGCAAGGTACAAAACCGTGTCATCGCAAATTGTCTTACATAAAAAGCTTTTCTTTTCCCCGATTTGCTCATGCCCGGACTTTTTCAAGAGCTGGAGAGTAGTATTAAAATTTCCCAATATCAAGGCAATTCTTGCTCTGTGTCAAATGATATAATACGAGCACATTTATTACTTGTCCTTAAATTAATTTCTTTTAGCAAACCGAAAAGTTAACGAGCCCGAGGATTAAATTTATGTAAAGACGTGTTATGTTTTTTGAAATATAATATTTTCTCATCACTTATAAAACTCTTCTGAAAAGAGAATAATTTAAAAGTCTTAGGCAGGGTTGAGAGAAAAAAGTGTACAAACTTCTTTTTACTTGTTTCATAACATCTGCAGATTACGTCAATATGTTTTGTAAATTTTAATGCGTACTTCTCAAGGGTAGTGAAATAAATTTTTAACACCCTACCATAAATTTTGTACAGAAGTCAATGTTGTTTAAAAAAATTGTTTTGTACTAATTTCAAAATCAAGACGGAACAATGAACAGTATTATTGCTAATAAGAAATAAAACAAAAATATTTTTTTATAACAATAATTACGTGAAACAATGGAACAGTCGTTCTTATACATAATTAGGAGCATTATTACTAAGAACATTAATTAACTATGCAGCATTATGTTGGCGTATCATTTAAAAGGCTTAATTGAATGGAAAAGGGTTAAAACAAAACTTAAAACCAAACTCTTCCGGGTTAAGTGGAAAGCAAGCACATTTTTTATTCTTTTAAACAGCAAAATATTTAATTATTAAAAAATATTCAAATTGTAAGAACCCTTTTAAAATTTTACTAAAAATTTGGGAATATTAACATTTTACCCTAAAGTGTATGTGGTGTTAAACTCCTTTTTTTATATGTTCATATTAACACTAACAGATTAATATAAATATTTTATACATTAATCACACACACAGGCACGCATAAAGACAGAGTCATTTACGAAAAAAATTATATATATATATATTATTGATATTGTAAATTATCTCGTAAAACTTATAAAATATGATTTTTATATGATAATTGTACATGTATTTTTTGCAACACCACTATTTATATTACTAAAAAGATAATTGCCTTTTAATAAAGTACTAAGGGAGGAGTTTATAATAAATCTTTTTTTATCTCTTACTGTAACGATATTTTTGTATGCGGTAAAATTTATTATTTTCAATATTACCTTTACTCGCCGGCGGTTTTCTGGTGGCCCAATTTGTTCGAATTGAACGTGAGCCCAACCATTGACCGTTCATGGCTGTAATAGCACTTTCAGCTTCCTGCAAATGAAAACCATTAAATTTTTATAAGAAAAGGAAAATATCAAAATGTATTAATAGCATTAAGAAAAAGGTTCTTTCTTTCTTAATGCTTTTTTTTCTCTTTTAGGTTTTTTTTTTATTATACATTTTTTTTTTTTTTTTTGTTAATCATTTAATTTTGCATACGAAATATGTTTTCTGTTTAATGTTTCTTTTAACTTACCGCTTTCTTGACAAAGGATACAAAACCATAACCCTTTGATTTTAGTGTCTGTGGATCACGTACAACACGACAATCGCTGAAAAATAAAAAGAAAGCAGTACATATAAGAATATACATATATTTTATTTTGTTTATTTATGTAAAAATATTTATTGCCGACTTTCTTTACAAAAAAAAAAAAAAAAAAAAAAAATCAGGGATGCATGGATTTTTGTTATTAACCATTAAGCCTCACATCTGGGTTTCATTTATTTCACAGAAAAATTATGGGCAATATATTTGCAATTAATTAAATTGCTTTCAATTAGATTGTGCTTAATTAAATGAAAATGTGTTCATGACTTATGTCAATAATTGCTAGAAATGTGTAGCTAATGAATTACGGCTACACTAATGCTCAACTAATATTTACTTGGAATTATTAACTACTCACTAATGTTACCCGCTCACAATTTATTTTTTCTTATTTCTTTTTAATAAATTAAATAATATCATGTTTCATTTATCATTTTAGTCATTGATATTAAATAAATTATTTCCATAACTTTAATATACTTTATGAAATTCTCCACATTAACTGTAAGAACAAATTTATAATGGCAATCAAGGTAGACTTAGGCAAGCGAAATAATCAATTATATTGCTTTGATTTTTACGGAATTATTTGCTAGTGAAATATTAGTAAGAAAAGTTTGTTTTAATTGATTTGTACTTCACAGCTATAATATCCATTAAGTACCTTCGATATCTTTAAGTTATATGTGATATTTTTCTCTAAAGATTTTCTTCAAACATGACTTTGGAGAATTTAAAAATTTTATTTCAGAAATTTATAAGCTTAATTTTTAAGTTACAAATCAACAGTTTTAAAAATTTAACCATCGCTACCACACCAGATGTGTAGCACACAGTTTGGTATGATTATATGTACGTTAAGAATACTGCTAAAATCGCTCACTTCTTCAGATCAAGGCGAATTAAACCAGGTGGCAGCGTTACGGCATCTGATTATTTTTTACTCTACTTATTTTTTAGCTGAAAATGTCAAAGAGCAGGGCCCAAATTACGGCACTCGATATTGATAGAAATTTCAATACAATTTAAATGTAAATTTCGACCGATATCGAATGCCGTATTTTGCCCCCTGTATTGTTGGAAATAAAATTGTTATTGATAAAAAAAAAATTGTGATTTTGCTTTATGTTTTGTGCTAAGTTTTTGTATTTTTTTTATAAATGTTCCAAAGCAAGGCATATTATAACGTCTTGTTCCTAAGTGCAATCTAGTGGATTTTTTACGGTTTTTCGTGAAAAAAAATATATATGAAAATTGTTTTGCCATTAAAAATCACAGATCATTATTCAATATTCTTACGGATGGGTATATTGACCCAAAGCTTTTATATAGGGCTAAACATATATTTTCTTATATGGTTTCGATTAACTTTGGTTTCCTTTAGTTATCACTTTTTTATATAAAAATTGCTCAATGTTTTAATTCGCCTTGCTTTCTACTGTGGCAAACACGGCAAATATTTTTGACAGCTTCAGTTAATTTACACAAACAAAAATGCCTGTTGTTGTTGTATTGTTGTAATTGTTTTAGTCGTGCAGTTACCTGGCATATCAGATTGGACACTCAAATTTTCCCACTGCAAAAAAGTACCCTCCACGTTTGTTTTTCACGATTTTAAGAAAACATTGTCAGAGAACAAACATATCTGACGTTAAAAATTGTTACTTCACAACGGTTGCAAGATTGCTATATAGCAACAATTGTCAAATTATCTCAGAGAGCATAAAGACTATGAAATGCATAGCATACTTAAAAAAAAAATATAATACATTTTTTGTTTACTGACAATGATAAGACCCATTATATGCAGAAGATTTGCACATTAAGACAAATAAAATATGTCTGACAATGACAACGAATTGTGATCAGATGATTGTTAGATGTCTGGAAATAATATTGTCTTAAAATGAACTGACAATGTTTTTTCTGACAACGTTATTGCAAAACAAAAAATGTATGTTCAGACGGTTGTTAAACATGACAATATTGCACGATCTGCTTAAGCGTCTCTACTAAGCTTAACCTTTATGTCTACAACCACCTACCTGGGTAAGTTTTTCACATTCCGTTCAATATATTTTCGCTACCTGATAAGGTATTGACTTGAAAAATTTAATATGTGCCTAAAATATGGTTTTTCAACATCTAAAGAAATAATTAACATTTTTTTTTTTTAATAAATCTACAAGAAGTTTTTGAGATTTACCCCTTAAAAATACATCCGACATACCCAGGTAACCAAAGAAAAATTCAAAAACTTTTTTGATTCAAAGTCCAAAAAAAATATACATAATTATTTTAATGTTTAATTTAAACCAATTCAAGCTTTATTTTACCATTTTAATATTAATAAAAATTACACACGTAAATAAAAATATTTTAGAATCACAAGTTTGTGTGTATGTATATTGTACATACATACATATTTATACGTATATATAATTATATTGTTTTTTTGTAACGATTTTTTTTTCTACTTTACACATAGATGACAAAAAGTTAGATCCTCCGAATGCTGAGCACAGACTGGTATTTTACATTCCTTGCAGGATGTAGAAATTTCCTTTGTGCTTTTTTCTGCCAGAAGCGTCGCGTTCTTCTTGAACACGTTCTGGTTCAGTCACATTATAAGACTTTACTGTTTGGCTCAACATGCATTCAATTCCACTGCTAGATGAAAAATGTCCCATAAATTGTTGATTTTCTGAGCGGCTCTGAATTGCCTTTTGTTCACGGTGCCCAAGATAGACAAGTTATAGTCTAACATCAAAGAAGAGGCCAAATTGTAACTTTTAAAAAAGTTGTCACAGACGATGTTTCGTCCACTTCCATGAAAAAGGTTGCAACACAAATCTTTGACTACTCGTTCACCCTGATTTTTTTCCCTTTCTCCAGAATGCGCCAAGTCAGTATATATCTGTCCACTGAGTGGATAAGTGCAATCACATTACAAGTGCCAATAAAAACTAATTTGATATGCTAACAAATTGTCTTTACGATGCTGTGTACACTCTGCTTTATAGTTTAAATATACGAGCTAAAATAAACAATGGAAATCTCCTTTTTAAAAGCATACAGAAATACATACCGCCTAGTTATAAACGACGGCTTTTTTTTTTTAATAATAATGGATGCAAATCATTCAATTTGATAAGAAAAAGCAAAAATAGTGGTTTCATCTGAACAAATTCCCTTGCAAAGTGTAAGACTTACCCGGGTATAATGGTTGTATGTTTAACGGAAATTTTTTGGTTGTAGACATAAAGGTTAAAGCATACAATACTATAATCAGAAAGACTTAATAAAACTTCCACAGAACATAGGAAACATAAACAAATAAACTTTTAGCGTCCACACTGAAACAGATAAATAATTATTTTGATGAAGATCAATTAAACAGCCATTAAATAGTTTGGATAAACAGAAACTGCGATCGTGTTTAATAGTGCTGGGAGCGGCTGGCTATACGGTGACATCCAGCTGAAAATATTAACTTCGTCTTTATTCGTAATACAATATTATTTTTGTTTTATAAAACGAAAGGAATGCATTTTTTTTTGCTTACATAAATAAATGAAGGCACATAACAAACAGTTGCTTTGGCATCAGTTTTGTATGACAGTGTGGCATAGTATAGTAGCTATTTTGAAGCGATTTTTAAAGTCGGGCAGATTTTTGTAAAAATTTCCTGTGAATGAATCCTACGATATATTTAAATAATGTGAATTTTTCCCAATTGTGTTCTTCAAAGTAATTTGATATTTAATTGAAGGTATAATTAATATGGCTACAAAAAAGTATGTATTAATATTAAGTATACGTTAAAGAAACTGATAAATACAAATCCGCACAAAAACACAAATGTGAAAATAAGGCCAAATTGCTATCCAAAATATTTCGGCCGTAAAAAGTACTGAGAGCAAAATAAGGTACCAAGTTCTTTATAGGTACAATTCCATCTCATTTCTAGGCAACCTCCAAGTAGAAAAAAATTTCTCTAAATATAAAAGTAGAAAAAGGTTATTCCAATGGGTCAAAACTATGGGTTTTTCTAAATTCACAAATAGTTCATTTACTTTCTGAAACAGCTTTCAAGATAATTAAAGATTTGTGAAATATACTTCAGTAGCACCCTTGAAGAAAAAAGCAAACTTTATTTCATAAAAACGTGAATATGTTGTAAAAAACATTTACCCATTTAACCGACACTGTACGCAAAACCCAACAATGTTTTAAAATACTTAAAATACTTAAATTTAGAAATCTGACCTTGTTAAAAGTAACTTTATTATTATTTTAAATTGCTTTGACTGTTAAGCTTCCAGTTTTTATTCATAAACTTGGAACATTTTAATTTTACCAAAATTTTGTCATTTATTTACACCTTCTTTTCGAGCAGCTGACACTGTTTTACATAAGCATTTACATTTTTTTCAATGTGTTGTTGCAAGCAATCAAAAAGGGTCTGTAGGATTGGGTGGCTAAAAATTTATTTTTTGTAAAATAATGAATACATTAACTACAAGAATGTCGTCTTAAATAAAATGAATCTTGAAAATATTATTTTTGAAATTTGTGTGTTGTGTTACTACAAACCATATTCCATCATATAAAATTCAAAAAGGTCCAAGCTTATTTATGCAACTTTTCAGAATTAATAAAACAAAATACTTAAAAAACAAACTAATAATTATAAGTGAAGAAATATGTTTTTCAGGACACCATCATTAATTAAGCAATTTTTTGTTAACTAATAGAAAAAAATTCTATCTTTTATTAAAGTTTTCTAAAAATTCAACATATTGTTGAGTTAAACCAATTTCTTCTAATTAATATTGGTACTCAATAAAAAAGTGCTTCACATTTTTGATAGAAAAACTTAATTAAAGGATTAAGCTAAAAAGCTTTTGCATTTGTATATAAACTTAAAATAAAATGATTTGTTTTTCATCATCATATAGAAATTTCTTAAAATAAATTACAAATATATAAAAAAAGAAGCAATTAATTATGATCAACCCCTTTTACAAAACGCACTTGTTCATCATCTGGTTTTTAATGCCAAACAGCAACAGATACAAAAGATGAAAAAATATTTAAGGACATTTAAAGATAAATCCACAAAATAGAAACAGGTGAATTGAAACCTAAAATAAACAGAATATATATATACCACAAAATCTTAACATATTATTTTAACGAATGTTTCCTTCGAACAATTTCCCTTAAAGTCCTTCCCAACTTTTTTTGCTTCTCATTTTTTATTTATTTAAATCAAAAGAACTAACAACAAAATGCCTTCAAACATCCTGTACTGTATTCAATATCAGTCAAAATATACTTGTATTTATAACTCAACTGAAAGAAATGAGTTCATGGAAAAAACCAAAGAAAAAAAATAAATAAATATTTAAAAAAAAAAACTTTAAAAAGCCAGTTTAGAATACAAATGGTTAAGGTGGTTTAATAAATCCGCAATGTTCAAATAAAAATCACTTAATTTTTTCTTCCTTTATATCTAATACTTTTTGCAGATTTTCTTAAGAACAAAAACGTAAAATTGAGGGGGAAAACCTGAATGGAAATAAAGTTAAATTACAATTTTCTAAAAATACTTAAGTACACGGAATGTAAATGATAGAAAAACTTTATACATTTAGAATAAATGAATGTTGAAGCTAAATAAGAAGAAAAAAGAAAAATAATCCTTAAATACTGTTTAAAACTGAATATATCTTCAAAATTGAAGTAGGAATTTCTTTATTCGTTGCTTTTTTAGAATATAAGAGGTATTAACTTAAGAAATCTACAAAGTCAGGAGGGTAACTTATTTTACTTTTATAAATAAAATACAAAAGCTTAAAGATTATCCTTCAAAAACAAGAAGAAAAAATTAATAAGAATTGAAATTAGTCATCAAAGTAAATCTATGAGTTTTTAATTAAAAGATTATACGAAAAGACTTAATGGTGTATGGAAATCGCTTTTATATGATTAATACAAATTGTAGTGATAAATTATGCTTCCCAAATTGCAAATTATGGTTTAAACTTAAACAGAAGACCACAGGACAAGTACTTTCGAGTTTTGGTGCCAAATCTTACACCGATTATCTTAAATATGTAAATTATTTAAATCCCTTTTGCATACAATTCTTCAACTAGAGCTGGTTGCTAGGCCTTGAGAACCGGTTACGGGAATACTCTTGTGTAAAGTTGTCTTTCCTCTAATATCATTGGAAGGTGAAGTAAGGAAGAGTAGACTCGGAGACGAACTTGGAATTATTGTGATTCATTTCAGCTACAAATTTTTTATCCTCCTTTAAGCTTAAGAAGAAACAAAGGAGCCCTTATCATCTTTAATTTATCAAGAGGGTGGTGTTGGCTGAAGTGGTTAGCGCGTTGACTACTGAGCAAACAATAACTTGTGGCCTGGGTTCAAACCCTGGCCAGAGCAAGTCAATCAACATCATTAATTTCTCTAATGTACAATTCGTGAGACTTTGTATTCATTACTGTCGGACTATTTGAGTGATGAAGGCTGGAAGGACTGGACTGGTCAATAAGAAAATGGTCCGACAGCTATTGATGCTGTTCCAAGCTTATGTACACAACATCGGCCTCCGTCGTCGGTTAGCAACAACAATGAATAAAATGTGTATGCTAATACAGCTTAACAGAGTTCATGCGTCTACTTGACACAAGAGGCGCCTTAAAACTGCTATAAAAATTAATATAACGCACAAAGCAGAGTTGTAAAAGAGTTAAGACTTCTAAATTTTCAACATTTATCTCTTTACCCTATCCCTCTCTATGTGTTCCGGCAAAATGCACTGCATAAGTAGGGGTCATCCCCTGAGTGCTGGTCCTAATTAAACACAAAAAAAAAACTTAATTTTCATGATAAAAAACCTAATATCCTTAGGTTTTCAATATGCAGTATTATTAAAATTTAAAGTGTAGAAGGACCAGTATGTCTCATGGAAACGTATGCCTACCCATCGTTGCCTATGCCATTGAAGCCTTAAGTAATAACAGATAATATGGTTAATTATTTCTGGTTCCTCTTTATCCTCTCACAGCATCCTACAGAATTCGGTAGTACCATTTTAAAATTTTCTGGTACTTGCTCTAACCGATCAAAAACACTATTCATTTCCTGACTGCACTAAAACTTTGCTAAGCTTTTGTCATAAAATACAAATTCCATAATATTGTCCTTAAGATTTTTAACTATCGAATATAAAGATCAATACTTTTAAGTTAAGCGAAATTGCAAAAACGAATTTAGTGAATTCCTAAAATTCAAAGTTATGAAATTATACTTATTTAGTTTTCAATTCAATAATAGAAATTTTAAATTTTGTAACAAGAAAAAATACGAATATACAAAAGGAATTTGTACTACTGCGACAAGAAATATATGGAACCTCAAATGATTAATTCAGAAGTAAGTAATTTTTTGCTTAATTAAGGAAACAATTTCTTTTAAATTAATTTCATACACATTTTTTCCAGTACGATAACGATAGACGATTCTGCTACAATCGCTATCAAATCTGTTACAAAAAGGAAAAAGTGCTTAAGTCGAGATAAGCTGATTTTGAGTCAATGTAACCATCCTATTCTCCATATTCAAAAGTATATCTGGGCAAAGTTTTATTTATATGGAACGATTTTTAACGAAGTTCTGGCACAATTACTTGCTGCTTTTCTTTTTCTAAATAATTGTCCCATATGGAAAAACATCTTATTTTATCTAAAAACATATTAAATTTCAAATTGTAAAAATATGTTATAGTGGACAGAACCATGTGTTAAAAAATCAAAATAATCGAAAAACGAATGATCAACTTTTAGTACAACGCGATTACGTTTTTAATAAATCACTTAAACATTTAAATCTGTTTTTCTAGAAAATTATAAAAAATCAATTAAGCACTTTTTCCTCAATAACTATAAAACTTGAATTAAGCACTTTTTCCTTATTGCCATAGAAATGTAGCGATAAGCGATTTGATTAAATAATAAAAGAAAGTGCACGATGATAACTAGTATTTTAAATAAATAGAATAAAAATTTTTGTTTAAAAACAAAAAAGTATAAAATTTTGTACTTAATAACGATCTTATAAGTTTAGTGGAACGAGACCTTCAGTAGAAAATAATCTCTCAGAAGCCACATTTAAAAACTGAGCTGCTAATAAAGTCATATTTGCAAGTTGATTATAAAATGGCGATGTGGTAGTAAAATCTGCATCATTAGATTTCATAAAAGTTCTTAGATGTCTATGTGGCTTTATCTTTATCTTTATTGAATTAAAAGTTTCTTGTAGTACTTTTGGAATTTAGTTTTTTTGGTTTGAAGTTGTACGATGCATTTCAAATAATCTTGGTACTTAACTTTGCAAAAAATACATTTTATTTTATTTACAACTAATAAAATATTAAAAACTTATCGCACATTCCTCGCACATCACATAAGTTGATGTTTTTGAATATATGTATACCATTTAACATGTGAATAGATTTTCCTAATCAACGGTGGGAAAAAAATTAAATGAATTCTTTTAACTGCATTATACGGTAATCGTATGTGTCTGTTTATGAATTTCATACTGATGGCTGGCTCTTCTGACATTTTCATTGTAGAAATTATTATCAGAGAACATCTTCATTTATACTTTAACATATAAAAATGATTCAAATAATTCCTTTACTTGAGATAGATGGTTCTTCCGACTGACTGAAGGACGGCATTAACGAAGGTGTTGATTATGATAATGTTGGCAAGGGTTTGTCTAGTTCCTGGCTTTATTTACTTTAATCTTGATGAGTAGGATGTGTGTCGTCGATTCGTTTCATTTAGCTCTGTTCTGTTTATTATTATTATTATTATTATGTTTTTTTTTTTTTTTAACTTAATGTGATGTGGAATAAGTATATGAAGACTTTTGTATTTTACGAAGGGTTGGAGTTGTGAGTAATTGAATGTAAAGCTGGTATGAACGCAAGGGTGTGGTAGATATACAACTGTTGGAAACGTACAAGGTTTACTTGTGACAATTTTAAAGATTTTGTTTCGTTATTTTTATCAATAAGTAAAAGAAATTCTATTTAATGTTTATTATCATAATCATAATACCTATTTTCTAAATAGAAAATCAAGAGTTGAGATAATAAGAGGTGTCATTTAAGGTTAATTGAATTGTTAGCAGGTGAATGGTTGTGAATGTGTCTGTAAATATATTGATAACAATATTAGGTTTCTCCTTTTGATTTTGTTTTGTATTTAAAGCAAATTTTTTCTTTTTGTGGAAGCTTATTTGATAATGTTTTTATTATGTTGTTTCTTTTTTAATTTTTTAAAGATTAAAAGCGCACCATATAAAACTTGGCCATTAAAATAGATTAGATATTGCAACTCTATTTTCTTAGGTTTATTTTTTGTCATTTATTGCGGAAATAAGAGAATTAGATAATCATAGTGAAAAGTGATATAAAAAACATGTATATTAAGGGTGTTTTTTTTATAGAGTGTCACAAATTTTAGTTGGCCTCACTGCTCTATTTGAGCACCCATTCAACAGCTGATAGTTGATTTTTGTTTGGATTGCTTTAAAATTTCATTATGAATCGACTTACACCAGAGCAACGCGTGCAAATTGTTGAAATTTTTAATCAAAATAATTATTCTATTCATCAAACTCATCGTGCAGCGGGCACTACAACTGATTTACTTAAAGAAACTTTTGATGAAACAATTATTTCACGTAATGGCTCGTGTGATTTAAATCCATTAGATTATTTTATTTGGGGTTATGTTAAGTTACTTGTCTACATCGATAAGCCACAATTAATTGAACACCTAGAAATCAACATTCAAAGAGTTATCGGCGAAATACGGCCGGAAATGCTTCGAAAAGTTGTTGAAAGTTGGTGTTCCAGATTGCGCCTTCTACGCGCCAGCTGTGGCGGCCGGCCGCTTGGCAGAAATCATATTTTATTATTAATTTCATACAATTTTCTTCCCAATGAAGACCGTTTCATCAATATTAAAAATATACATATTTTCTTGTTTTATTATGATTTAAACTTGTGTCACTTCATAAAAAACACCCTTTATTATTACTTCTACACGAGGAAGATCAAAAAGAATAGATCATTAGTTAACAAAACATGCTTATGTCTTTCTGTGATATTTATAGAGAGCGATTTTAGTGTTACAACGTGCCTTAATATAAATAACACCGCGACCACGTCAGTCAAAAATTTTAGAAATAACAATTAACCGACAATCGTCAGATAAACTCTTTGTATTTGTTAATTAGGTAAAAATTTTCGTTTAAGAAATTATGTTCAAACAAAAGATCTGCTAAAGATCATCGCCAGTATTTGCCTTGTGGCCTAACGTGACAGTGTTTTTTAAACCGTGTGATCAGGATTGTTTAGCTTCACCCACGATTTTTCCAGAACCTCCTATGGACAGCCAACAATGCAGAAACATCTATTCTTCTAGTGATTCAGACGAAGCTTTTCTTGCTTAGCAAAAGCACAAAGTGTCTTAACATTGTTTGGCCGAACTCCAACCAGCCAATACAATTGGTCGGAGAGACTTCAGCAAATTGGTTGCAAATTCTGCAACCATTTAGGGCAGTACGATGCCTATCAGCATGTCTAGCCCCAGGAAGATGAAGTGTGCCTAATAGTAGGATAGAGTATGCATATCTCAGCACAAGTTAATATGAGTTGAGTACATATTTCAGTACACATTCTTTTGTGGGACTTATCCGCTCCTGTGTTTACTGGTAGACTCTCGAAAGTGATTAACTAGAGATTATCGACTGTGGCTTTTTCCGCAGGCCTTTAGGTGCGACTTTACCTTCTGCCAGACTAGCATAGGTTACCCTACTTCCTTTTGTTCCTGCCGTTTCAGAGTTTGAAAACTCGCACTCAACTTTTGTGCGTAGTTGACTAAAAGCAAAGAATGGCCAAAAGCCTAATGAACCATTCACCCACGAAGCACATTTTTTTTTATTTCTAAAGTGCTTTCTGGAGGAATTCGAACTACAATAGAAAAGCATAAATTTCTATATTAAGATTTTATATTCTTGCCGTAGTTTCTTAAGAAAGCGTCAATAAAGATAAGAATTTAATTAACGGCCCGCCCCACGATGTCGATCGATCGATAACGCTGAAATAGTAGAAGAAAAGCTACTGACTTACGACCTTTTTTCTAAACACCCATTTTATTTATTTGTTTAGCTTATGTGCCTCTAAACAAATAATAAGCTAAATAAAATCCGTTATTAGTAGAACGCAAGTTAGTTTTTTTATGTCTAAAAATCCAGCGATCGACATCGTTAGTGTTTATTTTGTATGAACACTGACTCTTAAAAAAGTATTGATGGATATATTTCAGGGTTACAATATATATAATTTTTAATGGACCTTTCTTATTTATCTTTTTTGCAAAATCTTAAGAACTTTTCTCTTTTCAAGATAATGTTTTTATGCAAAAAATACAAATTTTCTATTCTCTATTGCAAATAGTATTACAACTTTATAAGCTAATAATTTGTAGTAATACAAAAAAAAAAAAAATGTGTACTTACGATATTTCTCCAAATGGTGCAAAAGCTTCTCGTAATTGTTGAGTTTCGATTTCTGAACTAAGGTCACCGACGAAAATATGAAATTGTTCTGCAATTAAACAAAAATAAGAAAGTGAAATCATAAATAACATCAAATACAATTGTATCAAAAACTTCGTATCTAATCTTTCAGCAATAAAGAAACACGAATTGGGAAAATAACATTTTAAGCATAAATTTGTTTTTATAATTTTAATACAAATTCACGTGAGACTTAAAGCAAAAATATTTATATGTATGGCTATGTGTATAGCAAAGAAACTTTAAGAACAAAATAGAAAAGGAAAAGAGAAGATATAAATACATTAAACTACACAAAAGAAATGGAAACTTTATTAAGACTTCTTAAGGCAAAAACTTAAGAAATGCAATACACGCACAACATGGGTCCTTTTGAATATTATATGTACAGACAGACACATTCATATATATTTAGCAATCAAACACACATAAATATACATTCCTCTATACATAAATATGTTTATTTCAGAATTTTCTAGTATATTTAAACCATTCATAAATATTAAAGTTTTCCAACACAATTTCTTTCTTGAATAATGCCAATTATTTAGGGGTTAGGATTTAACAGCAAACATCAGCAAAATAAATACATACCTTTGCTTTAGGTATACACATGTACATGTAATGCTTTAAATATACTCGTACATAGATATATTTGTATATATTTCCTTACGAATGTATGGAATAAGAGAAATTGAAGTTGTCTGCGTTTTATGAAATATATATGAATAATGTAAAGAAAATGTTGCAAACGTATTACGAACTGTAGTAAAGCAGAATATTTCGACAAACATATTTACGTATATAGACAAAAGAAAATTGAATGGTTGTTCTCTCAGCCACAATTACATACCCGTTTATATCTCTTAATGGTGTGTAGTTGCTCTAATATTTTTTAGTACGGGGGAAAATGTTAACTTCTATTTTTTTTGCGTAAAGAAATAATTTCCTTAAGAAATTATAAAACTTAAATACATAATTATTAAATAACTTTTGTGTGTATGTATTATTTATTAAAACTATATACAATGCACACATATACCTATGTAGGTGTGAAATATATAACGTGCAAAATATATGAAATTTTTAATACACTTTATTTAACTGTTAAGATATGGTATGAAGTATATATAGACGGAACTAATTATATCTGCTAGGCCTGTTGTAAAATAAGTTTGAACTCAATATTAGAAGAGGTATATAATGTAATTATTGTTATTATTTTCATATAATGTACCTATTTGCCATGCAAAAGAAATCGCTAAATAATTAAGTATTAACAAGAATCAGGCATACTTTTATAATAATGAGAACAGGTGGTGTTGATAGAATTGATTAGCGCGTCAACCTCTTAACAAAATATAAATTAGGAGATGTATTCGATCTTTGGCCAGGGCAAGTCATCAACATCATGAACTTTTTTAATGTACATTAGTGAGGTATTTTATTAATTCTCGTTGTATTGTTTACGGTCACTCTAAACTGTACCGCCAACGATTGACAACGTTCCAAGCTAATGTGCATTCCTTCGTCGTTTAGCTGAACCTTCTAAGAAGTAAATCCATTAAAAAAAAATGCCCGCTCATTCAGCTTAAGAAAGTTAGTGCGTCCACTTTACACCAGAGTCACTGCAACACAGCTCTAAATATATTAACAACACGCGCATGAGCAGAGTTGTAAAATATTTAAGTCTTATACATTTCTGACAACACATTTCAACTCTACCCTATACTAACCTTTTCATAAGTTGTCTTTCCTTGAGTGCCGGCCCAAACAAAAAAAAAGTTTTAATTAAACGTTTAAGAATCACACGAAAATATTTTGGTTTAACATTTTTTGCAAGTAACAGACAGATCTAGAGCGCAATTTATAGGCTAGCTACAAAAAAAGTAGTTAATGTTAAGTTCCCCCCTTAAAGGTCTAGAAAATACATAAATAGTAGATATCTTCCAGAACCCGTTTTTTCCACAACCAATTCCATATTCTACAATATAGTTTATGGTTCTAGGAAATAAGTTATTATTTGTTAATATTTATACAGTTTAAAGTTTGTTTGTTTCTATTCAGCCAGTGCTGTTGAAAAATCTACAAAAGGGATGTATAAATATTAAATTTTTCCTCTGTTGCTCGATATATCGCACCCTAAATACAAAAGGGTCACAACTCAAAATTTTCCAAAACTGACTTTTTTCCATAAATTAATTCAGAGTACACATCTCTAACTACTGCAAAAATTTCTTTCACATCAGTATCTCTTTAACTGGAAAAATACAGTTATGTCTAATTTTGTGTTAAGTGTGTTGCTTCTGCACGAAAACTGTTTTTTGTCTCTCCTGAAAATTTTAGTATTTAGAGTTGTGACCCTTTTGTATTTAGGGTGCGATATGTTAACAATGTCTACCTAATATTTCTCTGATTATAAACATTTAAGAACTTTAGCCTGTATAAATATTAACAAATATAAGATAATAATAAACAGTTCGTAGTAATTTAGAAAAATTACAATTAATATACATATAAGTTATTATTGTTTTAAATAATTGTGGTTATGGTGAACTTTATTTGCGTGCAAAGATAGAAATGTTTGAAATTTTTCTAATCAATGTGGTATTGATCACAAATATAATAAGCAAAACTTATTTTAGGAAAAAAACTATTTCGTTATATAGTTCATTCTGACTCCACCAGATAGCGTTAAATATAGGTAACTATGTAAGTTTCCCTTTTAAAGATATTTTAAAAATATTTTCCAAAATGATATGAAAAATATTAATATATAGAATTTTGAAAGAAAAGGTTAGATCTGCTAGATCTTGTTATATAAAAATGAACAATTGCTTTTATAATCGTATAAATAAAATAATTGTTTGAACTGATTTTAGGAATTTTGAATAATTTGCATGTTTATCCCCAAA
Organism: Lypha dubia; assembly: GCA_947311025.1. Classification (NCBI taxonomy): domain Eukaryota; kingdom Metazoa; phylum Arthropoda; class Insecta; order Diptera; family Tachinidae; genus Lypha; species Lypha dubia. The sequence goes on along the minus strand of OX371260.1, from coordinate 17,814,875 downwards.
CTCTAAAAACGACTTATTTAAAGTCCTTCTTTTTTTGTGTAACAATGAATTTTAAAATAGAAGAATACTGAAAAAAGTGTTAATACTTTATATTGACTTTAATTTAAAGTCATAGATATTCTCAAGGCCTAAATTGCTCTCTGCTTAGCAAATGTTTTAAGTCCTTGAAGAATTTTCAATTAAAGGCTCCATGAAAAATGGCCCCAAACTTAAAAATAAAAAAATATTAAAATTTGCCCGCAAAAAAATAGGAAACATGGCCCCAAAAAATGTGTTTTTGCTTTCAATACAAAAGTTTATGGCCATTTTTCAATTTTGGTTTGGCGGCCATTTTTAATGAGACAATTTAAATAGTTCAAAACCTTGTTTGTCATTCGTAAGAAGCTTAAGGAATAATGTGTGCTTTAATAATGACTAAACTTCTCTGGAAAACATTTTCAACTAATTACAAATATTAGAAAATTTGACTCCTCTAAGGGAACTACTACTGGTGACTTACTGGCGTTTCTTTTAGAAAGACTGTGGCTCAAGATATTTTTTAAAAATTATTGCATTTTGAGTAGGCGTAGGTTTTTCTCGTAATATACGATTTGTAAGGAGTTTATCCATTAGAAAGATTAAAAACAAGCACTTGGATCTGGATGATATGGTAACATGCACATATTATATTTAAAAATAATTCAAGAAAAAAATTTTATGCTGAAGATTTTAAATTATATTTTTTGCGTCATAATTTTTTTCTTGCCATTATGGCAGACTAATTTTTAGCAATTGTTCATATAAAATTTCTTTACGCTAAAAAAATTTTCATTTGGAGACCACCGCAACAGAGACACAAGATATGTCAATACACCTATTTTCATTATACATTACTGCTTTTTATATAAATATTATAATTGCTTAAGACGTATTTTAAAGTTTAGCAGAAAGGCATTTTTAATGGCTTGAGTGGGTTTTCATAATATATTTCCCATTGTACTTTAAGTTGATCAGTAGTATCCAATTTAAAATTTAATATGTTAAAAGGCAAATTTAGCCGTTATTCCATATTAGATAATTATACCACCAAGTAGTTATGGCAAAACTTCGTTAAAATTCCCTATATACAAATACAAATTTGCCCAGAGATAATTTTGAATATGAAGAAAACGATGGTGATAAAAAATTAAAATTAACTTATCTCGACTTAAGCACTTTTTCCTTTTTGCCACAGATATATGGTATGTAAAAAAGGGCAGACCCTTATACATAGCACGTACATATCGGCATAATACAGAAAATTGTTTTGTTAAGTATTTTTAAGCCTACCCTCTTAAATACTTGTCTAAGAATTTATATTTATTAGAGCTTATGAATATAATAAATTCAAAACACATACCGCTACAGCTGAACATATCCTTTAGCACATGTATATATTAGTATGTATGTATGTTTGTATATATATCATACTATAATTTATAAATATTAACTGCAAAAGGGAGTTTAAATAAAAGAAGTTGGGATATGGATAGAACTCATTATGAATTATATATGGATGTATATGTATGTAATTACTAATTATGTCTGTTATTAATTATATACATATGTATGTATGTACGTACGTGTTGAAGATATAAATATATTGTTTTTTTTATTTTGAGTGCGGTTTATTTGTTGCTCATATATACACATTTACTTATGTTAGCAACATCATTTGTTAGTTTGTGATTTTTGTACTGATGTATTTATGTATGTACGAGTATGTATTGTCGCTTTTTGCTTTATTGTTTTATATTTTATACAATTTGGTATTATTTGCTGTTATTATATGTTTTGTTTGTTTTACATTTTGTTAAATAAGCGAAGCGTAAATCACATACCAAATATATAACCATATGCACACACATATACATACGTAAACATAAATGAATATATATACATATATATAATATTATTTTATATTTCATTTGAAGAGAAATGTTAATCAACAACTTTTGTAAGGCAAGTTTTTGACATGGTTGAATTTAATCCAAAATGGGATTTGCAGTGTCGTTTTTTGTTGGTAAAAATTTCTCTGAAAAGGATTTATGGCAAAATATATATTAGTATACATATTTATAATATTTATTACTACAGAGCTGTATAGATACTAAGCTCAGAGTAGAGAGCTGATCTTCAAATAAATAAATACATACATACATATGTACTAAGTGTCCCTAAAATTGTGATCGCCAATTATTGATTTTGTTCATCCCATATTTTTTTTTTCATGGAAAATATTTCACTTAAACATAATGGGCGCCTTTAACTCCCATTGGAAAATATTCCTTATATGTACAGTATTTAATAGTGAAGAAAAAATTTGCATATTTTTAACAAAATTTTTCCGTCATTAGAATTTATGTAGAAATCAAATGATTTAGTAGTTCGAATTATGTCCTCAATTATAAATTGTTAAGCCTACGCTTCTGGTAGCAATCATACATCATAAAACCGAAAGGAACATGTCGTGGTTTTTCAAATCTCAAGTACACGTTTAATACACATTTATTTAGCAGCCAAACTAGTACGTCTATTCATTCATTCCCATACATACATACATACATACATACACACATTTGAATAATCCTATGCTATGATCAGCTTAGCACAACTTCGCACAATATCATAAACAAACACGTCCATACATACATATTCACTGCAGAAGTGTAATAAATGTCAGTAGAATTGTAAAACAAAAGAAAATATGCACACGAGTAGAATTATTTTTGTGTGTGTTGGTGTGTGTGTGCGAGTAAACATTGAAAATGAAAAGGAAAACTTTCAACATTTATGCGTTAAAACTAAACGATTCATGGAAATGTAAAATACACACATGTACACACAAACGCTTCATTCCTTAAACTTGCAATAATTTTCAATCTACTACACTACTCTGTCTATGCAATTCACAAGGATAAAGAATTTTATTGCAAATGTGTCGTAAATATAGCGCAACAAAATGTGAAGGAAGGGTGGACATGAAAAGTTATGGAGGGTTTTTGGTAAATATGGTTTCAAAGTCATTCATGCGTTTCACCAGTTTCTAAAAGACGAAATTAATGCATGAGACGACGCAGCAAAGATTTTTCGTATGAGTTAAAAAGTGTAAGAAGAAATACATAGAGAATAATATATTGAATTGTATGACTGTATTAGTGCAATATATTAAACCGCGATACAAACACACATGCACACGTTAGTAAATATACGCATGTTGAATAAAGTTGAATAAATTGTGAAAAGTTTTTATGTATTTTTTTTTTTGCATTCTCATATGCATCATGTAATTTCTACATACTGAACAATTGTTACTGTGTTGCTTAACTGTGCGTAGAAATTGTGTTCTTTTAAATTTTATACAACTCCAAGTTTTATATTAATTCTTATCAGTACCTGTGTGTGCGTTTGCAAAAGTTATTTTTTTACACATCCATACCGTGTAACGATTCCTGCATGGAATTGATATATTTTTAACATGGGAAGTTCCATATACATACTTATAACCAAATAAAGTCATTAAGACGAAAGAAATCGATTTGTGGAAAACTTTTTTCAAGTTCTAAAATTGATCATCTTACAAGTAAATGGAAAAATAAAGTTATATTCTTCTTTACAGATATTTTAACGAAATTGTGGCAAGCTTTAAAATATTACAAAAGAATTAATTATCCATTCTTTGTTTGCTGTTTGTGTGGTAGAAATTTCTTTTTAAATAATTCCAAAAAAATATTTGTGACATTTAGTGGATAACCTTATATATATTGATGATTTAGTACGAGCGTCATTTAAAAGAGACATATCCCAACTTCCTAAACTCAATTTGCAAAGCATTCTTACAATGCATATATATGTATATAGTCTCGTAAGCTAATGTTCTTATTGTATGACAACTCAGTTTCACAAAATCATGCATAAAATTTATTCTCTTCAATGCAGGGTTTCTGCGAAAACATGCTTTGCATTGCCTACACAGTTTTTCAAATTATGCCTCGCAACATGCGTTTACAAAATCGAATTATTCGAATAATTAAAGTACATTTTAAATAGTCGATATATTGAATAATAAAAATCTTGCTTTAATATTTGTACGAGTACATAACAGAAAAATAACCTTGAAATTCAATAAAATAAATACTTTGGAAAACGAAATTCCCTATATTTTATTTTCAATAAAGCCATCAGAGAGTAAGAATTCCCTTTGTAACTGAAACGTCTCAAGATTTTATAACCATTTTATGATCAGTCAAGCAAAAATGGAAGCCATTATTGTAAATCAATTGCCTTGATGATTTTGCCTTCATAGTAACTGCGGCTTTTATATTATCTCCGAATAAATTTTCAATTTCTTTTTTCTACAACTGATTGCTTTCTTTTGAAACATTTTCGAAGCATTTCAATGGAAATATACATACGTACATATGTACGTATCATATTAGTGAAATAAATTTTTTCAAAGTGCTTTCGTTCAATTAAGAAATCTAGTACACAGAGAAAAGAGAAAAGTTGTGGCAACCGAATTTGTTGCCAACCAAATTGTGGCGATTGCACCAACTATCATATAATTCGGTTGCAGCAACTAAAATTTTCGTATATTACCATTGAATTTTCGGTTGCGACAATCGATAAAATTGCTTATCTCCCTCCTAGAATCTTAAATGTAAGTTATTCGGAATTGCTGACGCTCATTATTATTCTGTAACACAATTGAAATGATATTTGTAATAATTAACTAAATTAAATTGTGTTACTTATTCATTTTGTATTTAAAATTTTATTTTTGTCCATTATTGGTATTGAACAAAGAACTTACATGTTTGAAGCACATCGTTTTAGACAAACGAAAATTATTTAGAAAGTACTTAGCTTACTATAATTGGTTATGCAACCCGAATAATTGGTTCGGAGTATCAACAAAACTATAATTATTACCAATTATTCGGTTGTGGTCCCCATTTTGGCATTTAGTAGCATCAAATGTATATATTCTGTTGAACCAACCAATTTAAAAATTGTCACAACTGTATATTGGTTACAACTTAGGTGTTATGATTATGATCATGGAATGTTGGATGAATCCGTAGAATATTGGTAGTGGTAACCGTTATATAGTCTATAGAATTAATATTCTATTGACACAATCAATTTCCAACCAATCTTTTTTCTGCGTTTCTTTTATCGGGCGTTTAATGTTTTTGGCTAAATGAGAACTATCAATATCGATAACTATCGTTTGACAGCGGAGAACGTCAAGATGTTTTGTCATTTCTGTTCTGTAAGATTTGGCAAGTCATCTTGAATTTTTCAACGCCAACTAAACGCTTCCTAATTGTGAAAATTTATTTAAAAAAAAATCTCTTTACGAATTTCGAAAAGAGATTTTTAATTTACAGTCAATATAGTCGCCCTAGTAAAACGTTAAACTGCTACGTCAATAATTAAAATTACCTTAATTGAAGCGAAAATAATTATGAAGCCGGTAACGAATCATTATTAACTCTATTGAAAATCTGTTTCGTGCGGTTATAAGCTTACGGCATTATCCCTCCATATAAATTTCGAAATGTGAAAAAAGCTTTCGTTACATTGTATGGCGAGCGATATCAAGGTGTGCTGACTGAAATATTCTGTCAAATATCAATGACATTTGGTTTAAACAAGACAGCACCACTTGCTATACAGCGGGCGTAAAAATCGATTTATTGAAAAATAAATTATGTGAAAACTTTAATTGTAGAAGTGGTGATGGTGAAAGATGGTGCCATGGCTATGTTAAGGCATTAGTTTATGCTCACAAATTAAAAGCAACTTTGACGCCATACTGTTTAATCTATTTTCTAAAGGACATAGGCCGGAAATCATATGCAAAAAATAAATGTAATGAAATTATCTACAAGATAAATAAAAAAAGAAATTACATTCGAACAATATTTCTGTATTGTTTTATAATTTTAAGTTCTCATGTAGCAAAAAAGAAAAATCACCCGATTTTTTGGCATAGTACCATGAGCTCAACCAGTCAGTTCACGCACCAATTGGTTTTTCTAAACTAAATGCAATATTGAATATTCATAATTTTATACGGTGTTTTTTATTCAGTTTAATTTTTTTTTTCGTTAAAAAAGGTTAAAGATACGTTTTGGTTTGCGGAAAAATCTCTTGCCATCTCTAAATATTAATGTAATTTCATACTTGAACTATTTTTTTGTTTTAAATAAACATATTATTAATTTTTCTTAACCAAAAAGAAAATAAAAAATTTTCAAAACTTCATCGCGGTTGGTGTGTGAACTTTTAGCAAAAAAATAAATATACGTTCCCTTATAGTTTTTTATGCTCAATCGGACTGTGCTATGGCAATTTTGATATTTTAAAAAATTGTTAAAAAGTTATCTCCCTAATTTACATATATGGATATATCGTTTTTCATACATAAAGGTATGTTCATATGTAATTATAATATTAATCATACATTCAAACAAATAAATTATTAAAATCCAGCAGTTGAATAATAAAATTAACATTTTATTTCTATATTGAAATTTTCTTATAATTAATGGAATAATTTTACTACTATAAGACACCCTCATGAAATTTAACTAATTATAATCCCTTTTGCTAATGTTCTAAACCTTGTATACACGTTAATCACAATAAAAGAAGTGCAAATATTTAAAATTTGCTAAAAATACGACATAATTTTTAATATGCCAATGAATTTTATTGTTTCTGATACGGTCGTTAGCGGGTTAAAAGAGCAACGATTTTCGGCATTTATTGTGTACCATTTTCGTTGTAAGGATAACTACTTAAGTTTTTATGGCATAAATGATAAATTAATCTATTACAATTAATATACCATTATCGGTTGTTAGTGGAAAATCTTTTGGAAATTATTCATTATAAAAATCGTAGAAAAATAACTATAAATTTTAGGTGGGTAATTGTTGTACACAATTAAGTAACAAATGCTATTTAAATGGTAAGAAATGACGTAGATATTTGGTAAATTAATATGAAATGATAATTCGTTCAAATTGAATCACAAACTGAAGTTTTTTTTTTTACTTCTGGTGAAGATTTTTAATGATGTATTCTGGTGAAGGGCTTCAGCTGAAAATATTTCTGTATATACATTTAAAAGTTTCCATATCATACTTTTTTTTTTTTTTTTTTTTTTAATTAGGACCAGCACTCAGGGGATGACCCCTACTTATGCAGTGCACTGTGCCGAAACTCAGGGAGAGGGATAGGATAGAGAAGATAGATGTTGAAAATTTAGAAGACTTAAAACTCTTTCACAACTCTGCTTTGCGCGTTATGTTAATTTTTAAGGCAGTGTTGAGGCGCCTCCGGTGTTAAGTAGACGCATTAACTTTGTTAAGCTGTATTGGCAAGCATTTTATTAATTGTTTTACTTCGCCGATGTTTCTGCTAACCGACGAAGGAGGGCGATGTTGTGTACATTAGCTTGGAACAGCAACATCAATCGCTGTCGGAACAGTTTTTTAGCGACCAGTGCTATGCCTTCATAACTTTAATAGTCCGACAATAATTAATACAATGTCTCACTAATGTACATTAGAGAAATTAAAGATTTTGATTGACTTGCTCTGGCCAGGGTTAGAACCCAGGCCCCAAGTCATTGTTTGCTTAGTAGTCAACGCGCTAACCACTTCAGCCAACACCACCCCCTTATTTTAGACTGACTTAAAGTACATTTACCATAGAAAATCATGTACTTTTTTCGTTTAAAATATGCAACCATCTCACTTAACTCCGGTCGAAAGTAATTTCAATTCCAAAAATTTATATAAATCCGAAAAAAAAGCTAGTGATGGGATTCAGTTCCAGCCATTCATAGTTTTTTATAGGAAAATTAGATATTAAAAGAAAAAATAATGAAAATATAATTTATATAAGGAAGTATTTACATATGTGGCTCCATGGGTGGAACGAACGTTTTCGGGGGTGTTAAAATTGCGGAGTTCGAGATTAAGAATTAGACTCCCGCACGAATAAGCATTCATATAAGCAGAAATATCCGCCATTAAAAAGGCAATGAACTGGCTACAGTTTTATCGGATATCGTAGATGTACTAATCATAACCAACAGCCAACCGGCAAATACATCCCGAACGTGTGTATATACAGTATCCAGTCCCTAAACACTGTATCAGGTGTTACCTCCATATGGATACGTGGACTATACTAAACTTTACTAAATATCATCGTTGACGATCTACATAAGAGTGGAAGCAAAGACTATAGATTTATAACGATGTTGCACTGCCATACATTGTTCGGCCACTGCTAAATTCATGTTAGGATTCTCATCAACGGAGAGCAAAATACCAAAATGGAAATAAACTCTCAGCAAAATCAATTCATACTTCTGAACATTATTTATGTATTTGTGTTTACATTTTCAATATTTTGCCCACAAAGTTAACAGGTTTGCTTTAAAATAAATATGTACTAATTAAAAATATTATGTGATCAAGCCTTTTCTAAGTCCACTAACATTTAAAAAGGAATTAATTTCTTTTGACTTTCTAAACAAGAAAAAAAAACAATTATTTTAAACTTAGCCTCAGATTGTAAGCTAAAATTATATACTATAAATACGATAAGTAATAAACAACTTACATCAATGTTTTGTGTTCGTTGGGCTTTACAAATTCATACAAGCTGCATGCTGTGTACGTTAATAAATTAGCTAGCGAAGCTAAATTCATTTTTTATAAAAAAAAAGAAATACCAAAAACAATACACACACCCAAACACAAGTATTCATGGTAAGCATATACATGAATAAATGTGTGTTTCTGTGTATAAAAAATACTACTCTCTTTACTGTTATTGGTTTTGGTCAATGCAAAGACAGTATTTTCTATTTACCCTTTAAACTTTCCCCCCTCGTCAATAGAAGCTTTAAATTTCTGTTTATGTAAAATGTTCGCAGTGCAACATCTTTATAAATCTATAGTGTTTGGTGGAACCCATCTTGGGGATATCGATATTGACACTTTTTGGTCTTCCATTTTCATCCAGCTGAAAACGTATTGAAATTGTTACTCTTATGCAGATGGCTCAAACTAGATGGTACAATGAGCCAACCTGCTCCACAGCAAGAACTTAATGGCAACTGCCAAGTTTCCCTTAGATGCGCTTGTGCTACCTTATGGCCGCTATCACGTTACGGCACCCTTCAACTTCGGTACCTATGACAGACGCATGATTCTACTGCTCCAAATATAATGACGAGATAGAAGAGGAGTATATCGCGCATCTTATATGCTTCTGTTCCACTATGGGAGATCACTGTCTTCACTTTCTAGCCGGAAAATCCTTTAGCAGCCCCTTCGAGCTTTTAGCAACGGATCTCAGGAACTTAAGTTAACTTTTTATTAGCAGCAGCGGGTAGTTCTCTCGCTTACTACCCAATAGCAGGCTCAGTATTACTGTTTTTTCTTTTGTTGGCACTTTAACTTTCTTCTTTTAGTTTTCTAATCTACCCTTCTTTCTCTCCTTCCTACAGCTATCATAGTGAGACCACATCCGGACCAAATTCGGCTGGATAATTTCCTTTTCACAGCAGCTTGCCAACCGAACCTAAATTATTTAATTTTACAACAAAACTAAAATGAATATACAATTTAAAGTACATACGAGTATATTGTATACCGTCACCTAAAATCCAGAAGGCCATAACTTTAGTTTTTATTTTTTGACAGAAGAAAAAGGAAGGATTTTTTTTCTTGTGAAATAAATCATTAACTATCAAAAAGTAAGTCTTGAGTTTCTTATTAATTACGAAATTATTAATTTAGAAATTAGGTTACGATATACAGTATATGTTTGATATGTATCCATGAAAAAAGTTAAAGAAACTTAAAAATACAAACATGGTGCTTCATTTAAAATTTGCCCATAAGTAAGTTGAATATTTTAAATTCAATATTTATCTTCATATATTCAAATATTCAATATTTATCTTCATATAAAAATATTTATTAGGCTGTGAATTGTCGTCACTGAAATTAGATACACAGTTTTATCTGTTACGTTTTCTTTGATTTAAGCAAAACATCAAACTTCGTATATAAAGCGATATATAAAATTTTTTTATTTCTTAGCAATTGCAGAACATATTATGCTTCCAGAATTATGTAACCATATTCCTTATGAGGATTTTATTATGTTCCTTAAAGGACAAACACAATTCAAAGTGGACTCAATCATATGACTGAATACGAATATGAATGATAGTTTGCGATTATGATTCCATCCTCCAGGTTTTTTCGTTGCGTGCATGTGTGTATGCTTATAGTTTATCAGATATACTCGTACTAACGTCCACGTTCACTGTTTTACATCACGACTGCTTTATTGCTAATAATGCCTGTTGGCGAAACACTTACTTACTTATATTAAATACAATATATGCGATAATTAATAGAATCTTTGTAGAATAAATATCTCACCAACACATATAAAAGAAAATAAACAAGCAAATTAGTCACAAAATGAAGCAGTAGCTAAGTAACTAATCTAAGTAATAATCTACTCTACTCTCGTTTTGCGAAGCTGTTAAGTTTATAACATAAGTGAAAAATAAACATAATTACTAAAAGGGCTAAAAGTATTAAATAATTTTTTATCTAAATATGACGTCTAATCGCTGAATTAGCTTATTACGCATTTTCATAAAATAAAGACAACATAATACCATATACTTGTACATATAAAGCTGTCTAAATATCTAATTAGATCATCTTAATGAACGCAATAAGGACTAATTAAAAAAAGTCCTACAGTTGGGGCTAATTGAAAAACAAATACTTATACAGGTATTGTAATACTTGGTTATAATTTGGTTATTATTTACATCGTTAACACAGACAATTAGTTGAGTAGATATTGATTTTTCTACAACGAGATAATATGCATTAAAATAATCGAGTTTTTTATTTAAATTTTATAACTACAAAAGTATAAGGTATTTTATAAAAGTTATAGTTTTTTTAATTTTTTTTTCGCTATGGGCTGTAAATTCTCGAATATTTGTTTGAATTAAATGTTATATTTATAAAAATTGTAAGAAGGATGCCCCTTCTTTATACATATATACATATCAATATTTATACAAAAACAACTTACAAAAAAGAAGTGAGATCCGCATAAAAACACAAATGTGAAAATAAGGCCAAGTTTCTATCCAAAAAATTTCTGCCGTAAAAAGTGCTGACATCAAAATAAGGACCAAGTTCTTGATAGGTAGAATACCATCTCATTTCTATGCAACCTGTAAGCTTGGCAATATTTTTCCAAGAATTCTTTCCCATATTAGAGCGGCAAAACAATATTGGCAAGCTAACAGGTTGCCTAGAAATGAGATGGTATTGTAGTATTAGTAAGCCACAAACTATTAAGTTAGAAACTACACAACTATGTGAAGACATTGTTCATAGCTAGTCACGGCAAGTGTCGCAAATATATGTTTTTCAATGCGGTCCATGTGTTAATTTTAAAAAAATATTTTGATTTAAATTTTTAAATAAATTAGCAAAACTTTACAAGTCGAATATTATAGATATTACTGCAACTTATAAATATTTAATGGATTGAAATTGTGTTTTTTTTTATTAGCCCTGTAGATAGAAGAAAATTATTACTTGCAACTTTCATATATATTTTAACCGATAAAATTAAGTATTTTTTTACAAAAACCTGATATAAACTTTATTTAAAATAAAATCGTAATACAGATTATCTTTGTATGTATATGGACAGAAAACAGCATTTTTACCTTTTCTAACTTCGTCTTATTATATTTATATTAAAATGTATGTATGTATCTGCTAATACACCCAGAAAAAAGATTGGTTTGAAAACGGTTGTGTCAATAGAATATCAGTTGCATAAACTAGATATGGGTTACCGCTACCAATATTCTATGGATCCAACCAACATTCCATGATAAGAACCATAATACCAAAACTGTAACCAACATATGGTTGTAACATTCTATATGTGACGCGCTAAATAAAAATGGACCTATGAGTAAAACCCGGTTTTGTTCAGGAGAGCCATTTTCAAAATTTAAATACTTGTATCTTTGGTGTACCATCACTTTCATAAAACGCGCATATCTCTGGGAGGGAACACTTTTGGGGCATGGGATCGGTCTCATTCGATGCTCAGATGTTGTACACATCAAAAAAAAGTGAAAATTGATTTTTTACCCTTAGATCCCTTTCTTTATGCGCTGTAACATATATTGGTTGGGTCAACCGAATACATTATTTTGCTTCTACTAAATGCCAATAATTGGTAATAATTATGGTTTGGTTGATACTCCTAACCAATTATTCAATTATTCGGTTGGTTTAACCAATTAGAGTAACTTAAGTACTTACTTTATAATTGAAGATTTTTAAATAGTCATGTGGCTGAGTTGTCTAAAACGATGTTCTTCAAACATGGAAGTTCTTCGTACAATACCAATAATGTACAAAAATAAATTTTTAATTTAAAATGAGAAAGTAAAACAATTTCATTTAGTTAATTATTAATAATATCAATTCAATTTTGTTACAGGGTAGAAGTGAGTGTCAATAATTCTGATTAGCTTCCATTTAAGATTCCATGGATAAAATTGGTTATCGGTTGTCAGTGGTACTACATGAAAATTGTAGTTGTAGCAATCAAATTTTATGATAGTTGGAGCAACAATTCGGTTTCCACAACTTGTCTGTTTTCTCTGTGTACTTATACTTTTATACACAAATATAAATTTTATAAAATCCTGGATGGGAGAAATTAAAAACAGTATATACGAGTATATATCTAAATCCTGTTATTTAAGAATAAAAGAAAACAAGGAAAAAAGTTCACAAAAAAAGCCTTTACCCTTTTTTTTCCTTTTACATACTTTTGCTTTATAAACACACAGAGAGAGAGAGAGAGAGAGAGAAGTGGATAAACGAGTATAATGTAAGAGGAAATACGAAGAGAATAACAACTAGCATTTTTAATGAGTTAATTAAGTTTTGTAGTAGCAACTACTATAACAATCCGGTCTACTTAAAGCGATACTGAAAAAAGTGTTTGTATATGAGAATCTGTGTTTCTACTCGAAAACATTATTGTATGTTTGCATGCATGTGTTTATTTATGCATATGTAAGTGAGCTGTTGTTTGTAATAACGTTTTAACGTCTTGTCTAAATTAATCATAAATCTAGAACATATATTAATATGAAGGTATATACATATATGTATATCTGTATGTATGTGTGTGTATAAAAAATTGTTTGCAGGATGTGCCTTTCTAAAATTTTCTTAACCCAGCAAGCGGTTTTATTTAAGTAGTTAAATGTAATAACTTAGAAAGTTGGCATAAGAATAACTAATGTTAAAAAAACACGCTAGAAAAATCTCGGACTTGCTGGACGATAGACGTGTGCACTTTTTGTATTTTAAAAATAATCTTATCTATTTGACTCAATCTTGAGTTTCAACAGTATTTATAAACACTGGCTTTAACTTGATTCACGGACTTCCTTCTCCTCTAAAGTAACAAAAAAAGTATGTGTGGCACTCGGTGACTACCGCGGTAAAGCTATTACATAGCATTTTTTATCAACTTATGCAATTATAATTATTTATTTATTTTTTTATTTATGCAGTATTTTTTTTTTTCTTTGGTATAAATTCAAGTTACACTTTTTGAGCGTGGTGACCGATAAGAAAACAATTTTTTTTTCTTTTATTGAATAAATGAGAAGTTAATATCGTTTAAAATATTTTTATTATCTTACAATACATATAAAAATCTGTTCTGGCAATACTGTGTGTTAATGAAAACAATAGCATACTTTAGGGGTTAACATACGTTGGGCGATTCAAATACTTAAAAAAACAACAAAAGACTTATGAAACAAACTTATTGTTAGGTTTGTTTGTTAGTTTTTTTTCGTTACGGAATTTCTTGATTCGGTCGCCGCGCTCAAAGAACCGCGATAAAAGCTTTGAAATAGCTTAATAATATTATGCCTTTTCTATATTAAGCCATCGATATATTTTTTTTTCCAATATTTCACTAATTTAAAATTTTTTAAATTAAAAGCTTTAATTTCGAATTGTCTGACATTTCAGAGGCCTTTGCTTACCAATACTGAAAAAATTTTTTACAAAATATTTCAATATTCGCAAAAAGTACTTTAAAAGTTTACAAAAATTTTAACTTTAAAGGAAAAACAGCATGATCTTTTAGTAATTTTTAAAAAATTTAAATCTTTGGAGATACTTCGTTTTCCAAGTAGTCTCTTTTAAATGTCGTTAAAATCCTCAAGCATAAAATGGTTTAAGAAAGATTGAAAAACTGAACTGAATGGATTTGGAAAATTCTGCAAAATTATAAAAAGTAAAAAATGACAAAAATTTTTATTTTGTTTTTTTTTTTAAATCGGCAGAAATATGTTAAAGAATAACAGAAAACTTCAAATCAATTTTCATTCACGGTTAAAGGGGTCATGTGTAACTGCGAATTGATGTGGTACAAAATTAATCCTAAATCATATCAATGTGCTTAATATGTGATTAAAATGAAAGAATTAAGTACTTTCTTAATTTTAATGTTAAAATTACAATTTTTATATTTATATTAAGAAAATATTGCTGGTATATAAGTATATTCATGTCTTCACTTTGATAAACTTGTTTTCTTGCTAAATTTTACAACCACCATAATGTAATTTAAAACTTCCTTTAGACGATGATTACTTTATAACACTAAAGCTACTAAAATCTATTTACAACTATATTTTGTGATGTATCCTTTGGACTTGATACTTCAATTTAACAATACTAAAACAACTAGATACGCATAGTATTTATTGTGGGGGGTAAATCTAAAGTATTTAAAACTAATTTTCTTTTCAATATTTCATGTTTATTTTCTATATATTTACATATATAATTATGTATGTAAGTACTCGTATACAATATGCATTTAGTTCCCTAAATTAGTGTTGTACTAGTTGTATATAAATTGATATTTTAAAACTTTAGATACATATATGTAATTCAATTAGAAAACTCTTGTTAGTTAGGATAGAAAAATATTTCTTTTAATTTGAATTTAAGTTCACTTAATTTGATTAATGACTTTTGAGCATATGAATTGAAATGTAACATGATTAACTGCAGCTGATGCTAACGAAATAACTTAAATATGTAAATATCTGAAATTACTGCGACATGATGAACTAACTACTGTTCAAAATACTATATACTCGTACCATAATTATTTCCAACCGTGGCTAACACTTTTGTTCGCTACGCTCTTCTAAGTGCAGAAAACTTTTATTTTTCTGACATGATAGCGACAACTGTATTTTGCTCTTTACAGCAATGTGTTTTTCTGTCGGGTATTTACCAAATATTGACTTCTTGGGTTTTCCCTGACAATTTCCTTTGTAGAGAGAATTTCTGTTTCTTCACTCCTATCGCTTGAAGATTTCGCAAAAAAAATTATTATATTTTACGAGTAACCCATATTAAATGTTAGTACTATCACTGTTTTACTTGCTCGAATAAATGAATGCTTATAATTATATTGTAATGGGAGATGCTACTTTCCCACTGCATATTAAACCTTTTGCTATAACATGCATTTTGTTTTTGGATTAATACACACCGACTTTTAAAATATTCATTGTTTTAGAAGCGCAGATATATGAATGTTAATAAATTGTGTCCAAAATTGAGGTATCATTTGTATTTTGCTGCCAACAACGTGTTTTTATAATTAAACATTTTATGAAAACTGTAAAAGTTTTCTAGATGTAATTAAGAAATATAGAAGAAAATTCGATAATGGCTGAGAAATTTAAAAAAAACTGGATGCGTTCATGATAACAGGATTATAATTAATGAACGTAGTAATCGTTTAAACGAGAATATAGTAGCTATGAAGAGAAGTGTTGAAGAAGATCCAAAAAGATCCATTCAACATCGTTCACAGTAATTAAACAACAAACGATCCACAGTATTCAACATTTTGCATCGTGATGATGTAAAGAATTGTGGTTTCCACAAAATGGTACCACTTGTCACACAGCAAGAGAAACAGTGGATCTTTTGAAAGAAGATTTGGAAAATAGCTTTTATTCTCGTAGAGAAGGAGTAAATTAGCCACCAATATTGACACCTTAAGATTTTTTTGTGGGGTTTTTTGAAATCGAAATTGTACAGCAATAATCCCAGTTCAAGAGCTTAATTGGTAATATTGGTTATCGATATGATAGCAACCACTGACAAAAATTTATTAAAAAACGTGATTGATAATTTTAATAAAAGATTGTTAGCCTACCGAGCCATTAGGCGATGAAAGGGAGGTTACTTGACCGACATAATTTTTAATTTTTAACCGGAACCTAGTAATAATAAACTAAAACAAAAATGTTTTTAATATCTGAAAAAGAGAATTTTTTTTTTTTTTTAATTAAAATGATACCTCAATTTTGGACACGCTTTATTTTCCTTGTATAGAGTGTGCCCGTTTCTATTAATAAAAAAAAAATGGTTAAAATCGGTCAAGTAGCTGCCGAACTTATTTGAAACAAATAAAAAAATGTTTGTTCTTAGTATTGACTAAAGGTACGGTCACATCTAGCAAACATTTGTCCAAAAAAGCGTAACCACTAAATACCAATGAAAAACTTTTTGATATATGCATTTATTTAGTAAGTTAAACAACATCTAATAAGATAAGATTCTATTACATTTTCTATAAATTATGTAGAAAAAATGTTTAACGTAATAAACAGGTATCTATGTAAATCAAAAGTGTTTTCATTCGTATTTAGTGCGTACGCTTTTTTTGGCAAATGTTTGCCAGATGTGGCCGTACCTTAAGACTTTAAGGATAACGCATTATGCCGGAGCTAGGAAATTCATTTGTAGGAAGAAGAATATAGCGAATAATTTTTATGGTGATTTGATTTGAAAGTAACACGAGAGGCCACTGAAGAAAATTTGTTCCGTGATAACCTGACCATTAACCATACGACTCATTATATTTTAGTCTAGCTTCTACCCAAATATAATTTTAAATAAAAATAATAATAATCAGAGCACGAGAAAAAAATACAACGTCATAGTGCTGGTAGGATAACACTGTGTGTGATTTTTTAAGTCATGGAAATATAACCATATACGGACAACATTACGTGATATAAGAGACCCGTGTCACCAGTTTTTCCCCAAGTCATAAACTTTTTATGGACCCCCAAAGATTTCGGGCCTCGTTGTCATTTTTGCAAAAACTGATAATTTTCTCAGGCTAATATTTTGCAAACCGTTCGGAATTTTGATTTACTCTTGAGGAAAAGTTGTAGCTCTTATTATAAAGAACAAAAATTGTTAACATTAAAAATCAAAAAAACTTAATCGTCAAGATCAAAATCGCAAAAAACTTTAAAAAATTCGATTTTTTTTTTTCCTTTTTTCCCCTGTTTAGGTTCATATGTAGCAAATTGTACAAAATTCAAGGAAACAATCAAGTACAAAAATGTACCTAAGATCTCAATAAACAACTCACGTGATCACTTTTTTGCAAAAATTACAAAAAAGTGCATGACTTGGGGCAATTGGGAGACACGATTTTTTTTTTTTTTTTTGTATTTTATCATGTAGTGGTGTCCGTATATGGCTAGATTTGCACAATGTAACAAAAAATTATTGTTATGTTAAACAGCGATATAATCACTTTAATTACAATCATATAATTCCATCTTAGTATGTTAATTTTTGATTATAATTTTGTATTTTCCAACAAGTTTTTTGTTTGTGTACTTTGACCACAATGAAGTTACCTTTTAGCTATAACTTTATATATAAAAATAAATCGAGCAAATACAAATAACGCACCGTTTATCGGTTCTTCACTCCCTGATAAATTACTTATGTATATGTATGTGTACATATACATATAAACAAATAAATATATATGTACGTATATTCGTATTTTTATCCGTTTTCTATAGTCGTTACATGTCTGTCTTGAATTAAAAATCTTTTATTCAAGAAACTTTCGGTAAACTTTGCTTTTACATTGTTCGACCACTTTCAGTTAAACGTCTTTAATTCAATGACCTCGTACCCAAAATAGCAAAAAAAAAGGAGCAACTTTTGCACAAAATTTACATTTCAATGAAATACAAGCAACAAAAAAAGTCATAGAATAAAAATTTGCTAAATTGTAAAAACAAAAAACTTAATGAAGCAGTAAAAGCTAGAAAACTTAAAAACAATATGTGTGAATAAATGTTTGTTTAAATAAGAAATTTTGAAGAAGCAGCAAAATACAGAACACAATAGTTGACGTTCAAATTAAGGAAAAAAGCTAGTCGTAACAAAAAAAAAAATTATATAAAAACAACAACAACAATAAAACAGAAGAAATAGGAAAACTAGAGGGAAGAGAAACTACAAAAAGAAAAAGAAAAAAAGATTTAAAGAAAAATAAAACAGAAATACGAAAACCCTTTTTAATGGCTACTGTATCTCATTAGAATTTAGATGAGACTTAATGAGTCATTGTTTTACATTCAGTATAAGGATATAGTTCTATATATGTATGTATATAGATATGTATGTGTATATGTGTATGTGTATATCTGTAACTGTACAAATGACTTTATTAAAAGGGCAAAAACATTTACGAATACAGAAGTGAAGTGAAGTGAAGTAGTAAACACACAACAAAAGATTTGCTGACATAAAAAATACAAATACACAACAAACGAGCTTACAAACAAAATTTTTTTTTAATATTTAATAAATGAAATAAGAATATTATAATCGTTTCCTAATACTCTTTCGCGGAAAATTTCACACATAAAATAATAGCATTAACAATCTGACGACGCCACGCAAAATTACTGCAACACACAGTTGCCATTAACTCATGCATTCGTACCACCAAAAACCTTATGGGTTTGCAATGATTGCCACATGTACAATATATATATATATATATATTTGTTCCTTTTACTCCTACAAGGAGCATAGGGGCATGATTAGTAGTATAAACGAATTACAATTTTTTTCTAAAGAAAAGAAATTATTAAAAATATTGTTTGAATTATTCCAAGTAAAATCATCAAACACGTATGCGGTATGTTATTTGATTTAATAAAAAAGAATTGGCCGCAATCTTGTCGGTACTAAGAACACAAAGCCGCGCATTAAAATTTTTTTTCTTAAAAGAAAAATATTTAAGTAATTTCTTACTTAAAAATCTATTAAAATTATTTTTGCTTTAATTAATGAATCATTAATTCGGTTTTCATATTACTTACTAAAGTTGTAGTCAAATAATTAAGAGGCTGAAATGTGGCTACCAGAAGATTTCACAGTATTTTTAAAGATTGTTTTCTTTTTGTAGGACCAGCATTCAGAAGATGACCAATTTTTATGCATTGCATTGTAGCAGAACTTATGGAAAGGGAGACGCTGGAGAAGATAGATGTAGAACATGCAGAAGAAGGTTTAATTATTTTACAAGTCTGCAATTATGCGTTTTTTTTTTTTGTGAATTTTGAAAGCAGTGTTGCAGCGCCTCTAGTGTTAAATAAACGAATTAATTTGTAGTAAGCTGTAGAAGCAGGTATTTTATCAATTTGTTTATTTCGTCAAGGGTTCTGCTAGCCGATGAAAGAAAGCGCAGTGGTTTACATTTGCTTGGAACAGCATCAGTCGTTGTTGGAACATGTTTTTTAGTCAGTGACCACTGTTATTCCTTCATCATTTAAACAGGGACACAACAATTAATACAATACCACGACTAACGTAGCTTTGAGAAATATATGATTTTTATTGAACTAAAATCCTAAGTTACCCTGGGTTAATGATTTTCAAAAATGGGTTAACTTTACGCAGAGATAATATACCAACATAGTTCGTAATTATATCCAGGTAGTACTGTTTTGTTATTTTTATTCATTTACGATACAGATATAATTTTTTTTTAATTGTAAATTGTATAAAAAAATAATACTTAAATATGGGCTACAAAAAACTGGCTCAAAAACGCCAGTGCAGGAAAAATTAAAAATATTATATTCTTATAGACCATGATTTTTTTTTTTTAGTGTTTCTCTAGCAAAAATAGAGAACAGAAACACAAATGAAATTAAAATCAATATCAATTAACTTATATCTTTAAATTAATTTAAAAAAAACCCATTTTATCAACTTGTTATAATAACGCTTAATAACCTATGGTTCAGACTTGCAAGTGGTCACATTATGACTCAGAACGTACGATCACACCTTGTCCAAGGCAAGCCACGAACATCCCGAACTTTTATGTAGAACATTAATGTGTCATTGTGCGATTTGTTGTTGGATGATGAAGGCATATATCAGTTGTCAGCGGTTGATGCAGTGCTATTCAAGGGAATATGACGCCGTTCTTCTTTATCTGTTATGTTAGAAGAATTGTCGCCGAATTATAAGTAACAAAATGGCTAATTACACTACTGAAGGTAAGCGAACTCGAAAAATCCCTCCGTTACAAAGCTGTGCAATAATTGAGGTTTTTTTCAAATTTCCACCACTTATCCTTTACACTTAGCCTTAACCAAATTAGTCTACAAGTGACGAAGCCACATATGGGGAAGATGAAATACAAAGATCCCATCTGCGACTGTAGTCTCCCCCTACGGAAAGTATTAATAAAAATCATAAATAAATGTATTTACATTTTCTAATGTTGAATAATATTGAAAAAAAAAATTCTTTAAATCTGTCTTTTTATTCTAAAAACCACACGGATACATCTTGTCGCTGCTATTAAATTATAATTATATACGTCTTCAAATCAAAGGAAAATGGTTCATAACCTTAAAGAAGTTCTTAAACATTAATAAAAGTCCAAATAAAAAAAAAAAAAAAATAATAATAATAAAAATATTAAATTATGACTAAAGAAAAAATTTAAATAATGATATAAAAGTAAAAATATTCATAAATTTAATGAAGTAGCTAACGACTAAAAAATAGATAAATAAAAATAACAAAATAAAAAAAAAATCACTTTGCAATTCCTTTTATGTTTAAGTTCAAATTTTATTTCTTAACCAAATAAATTCATTAACTTAAACGTTGTCAGGCCATATCCTTCCGTTGCTATAATTAATTCTTTAATTTCAATTCATGCTTCTTAAAAATGCTTTGAAATTTCACAGCAAAATTGGTATCTACTATTCACTTTTACCTTTACCTTCATACTTTAACAAAATGTCGACTCTATTGTCACTAAAAAAAAAAAAAGAAAAATGTTGACTATAACGAAAAGCAAATAATACTTGCAACCATAGAAAATTACAAAAACGACCATGGGGATACATACACACACATTCACAAATACATACATATATAGGTATACGTAAGGTAAAATGCTGCGCGCGGGCTGATTGTAGATCTTTTATCACACCACTTTGCCAATTTGGTGATGATGCTTGGTATGTTATATCTTTAACTAAGCAAATCCTATGATATAACGTCGGAAGTTAACGCCATTATTGCGTCTACTAGATTGTAAACATGTTTACATAGTTACATTTTATGAGCCACTGCGCTTCAGCATACAAAATGTTATTTGCCATGAATTTCATTCTTATGATTTTATTCCACACTGCTTGCTTGTCTTTTAGCCATGGTTATATGACTTTTTTTGTAGCTTTTTTGCTTTTATTTTATGCTCAAAAATTTCATTAAAAACAACTAAATGGCAAAAATGCTTTTTATATAGACTACAAAAGAAAGTTAATTCAAACCACTAAACGGAAAAAGGAAAATGGGGAAATGAAAGAGCAAAGAAGCGTGCAAAAAACAAAAACAAAAATAAATAGAAATTCTAAAGCAAATGCTCCTAAGAAGAATGTGAAAAACAGAAAGATGAAGAGACAGTCAAAAGCAGTTCAAAGACATTCAGTATAACAATTAAATTATTAAAATTATTTGTGATGAGATGGTGTACGAGTATACGAAAGACAGTTTTAGAATTTTGAATAAACAGGAAACAGTTTCTTTTTGCACCAAAGAGATGTTTTGATTATGCTAAAAACTTAATTGGAATTTAGAAACCAGATAAAACAGTAAAAAATTTGTTCGTGTTTGGTACAAATACAAACATAGTACATACATATGTATGCATGTATATTCTTTCTTAAGTTGTTATGAATTATTTATATGTGTATGTATGTGTGTATTTATGTTTTGACATAATAATCTCGTACCTTTATCTGAGGTAGTTTGTATGCGCAAACTACATACACATATATAAATATATTTATGCATAAATGATAGTAAATATTGAATGACAATTTCTTAAACATTCCAATTTATTTAGGTTTCACAAAAACATTTCAATATTTCCTTTAAATTATATTTAGAGAAAATGTCAAAGAAAAAGCATATATTTTTGCAAAATTTTGTTTTAAATTTAAAATTTCTACACTGCAGGCAATGTTGCACAGTAGGGCGGGCCATTGCAAAACTTATACAAATTTTCGGGCGACTAAGAAACATTCTAAGGACCATTCATATTCTACGATTTCTATTGTATGTATTATATGAGAATTTCTTTAATATATCACTAAATTTAAATCAATATAGTTTTCGTGATTTCGAATCATAATATGGAAGGAGGGTTGCTTATTTTTCTCAAACGCTCCACTGTAAATCATTTCTATTTTATGTTAAAAACCATTTAAGATAAATATAATATAGCAAAATAAAAGCCAAATCTCAAATGAACCTAACAATTTTTTTTTTTTTAAGTATGTATTTATTTATTTTTTTTATCAAATCAGAATCAAATAAAATATAAATGAATGTAAATGTGTATATTTTGTATAAATTCAATGGCATTTCTATTGCTTAAAATAAGGCAATTTCATGAATGACCACATAAATCGAAAGGATAAAAGCACCCCTAGGACGACATATCAACAGTTCATACGTAAAATGAAAGACCCAAAATAAAGGAGTGAAATAAAATATACAATTGAGAAATGCAAAACAAACGAAGTATGATTCGAAATGGAAATAAAATAAAAAAGGCATTAAATCATGCTCTTTTTTTAAGCAAATACATATAAAAATGTACACAAACAAATATACATATTGGATTCTGTTATAACATTCATATATGTATGTATATATATATGTATGTATTATACCAATCAACATAAAAAAGCTGGCTTGAATAAACTTTCTGAGAGGCATATCTTTTTGTTAACCATGAAAGTAATACAAAAAAAAAAAACCAACAAAATTTGCAAATATTTTAGATAAATTACAGACATTCTCCAACCCATCAAGTCAGATCAAATACAAAACTCAGTTTTTGTTTCTTAATTAAAAAAACAGCCCAGCCAACAAAATATTGCAAGCAAATTAAAATATTTTCAGCGTTTGAGAAAGACAAAGGGTGCGTTCAATTCATTATGACACCAATATCTTGCTCATTTTTACAATTTTAAAACTCGTTTCAAGGACTTAGAGTGTCTTGGAAAGTAGCATTTGATACATTCAGTTATACAATTTGTTGTATTAAAAGGCCAACGGAAGATAGTAGATAGTGACCAACGTATGGAAATTTATTAACTTCAAATCGAGCGTATTAACCGTGAAATGAACTTAAGCCATACTTAGAGGATCGTAAAATCCAGCTGAGTTTAAAAATCATGAATTATGCAGTCCTAGATGAACACAGAGTTAAGAAATACAATCATGACATATAAAAGAACAATGTATTCTTTTGTGTAATCCCTTGTCTCACGTACACTCAGAACCACGCACTCTTCTGACGTCATTGAGCGCTTTCAACTCCTCGATATTGTTCATTGGAAAAACATTCACAATTGCCACATTTTCTTTTTCCTGGCGAACAAGGCCTTCAGTTACTACTTTTTGGACAAACAATGCAGCATTTATAGTTTCATTTTGAGTTTTAACTATCTTATAAATATCTTTTATTAAAGTTATTACAACAAAAGTCTTATAAATATTTACTTTATACTATGAAGTATAACTAATAGTCGGCCAATCGACCATATTTTAGGCAGTAATGAAAATTTAAAGTACTGTTTTAATAAAAATGTACTTTTTATTAATATTTAGGGGCATTTCTGTAAACATCAACAAGAATTTAGCCACATACTACATACATTTCTCTATTCTGCCATCGAATTGACCATATCACAAATTTTTTGTTGATTGGTATGTTGCCAATGCTGCTAACATATAAAATATGAAAAAGCAAGAGAGAAAGGATTTATGAGAAAGAAGAGCATAAAATAACTTATAAGAAAAAATTACTGCAACTGCAATGGAGCTACTGAGGAATTTGTAAGATAAAAAAGGACCTACACTGATTCTAGGTGTAAATATTTAATTTTTTTTTGGTTAATATTCAGAGAGAAACTGACCAACAGCCCACAAAAATCTCTTACAAAACAGTCATACAACAACTACAATTACAATTAATTAACGGCACATTTGCAGAACAGTAAAATGCATTGTGGTACATATATTAACTGATCTCTCTTCTCTTTGGCTCCTTCAACATTTTTACAATTCTGCGATGTGAACTTTAAAAATAAATTCTCTTTGTTGTTATTCTCTTTGCAAACCCAAATGATTAAACAAATAAATAATTGTCTTTTAACTTACACGTACAAGAAATAAGTGTCTCGTAAATGTATTTGTAGCAACTTCAAAGGCTTATAGCTTCCAAAATACTGAACAGACAAGTACCCTAAATTATTACGTTCATTTCTGTCCAAAAATATTTTTAATTTGGTATAAGTTTTTTCAAAATTGCTTGTGAAATGTGTGCATGAAGTGCATCACAAAATAACCTTTAACCTTCATGAAGAAGTTTTTTACGATAACACATAGTACTCGTATCTACCCGGGTAGATATAAAAATATTTCCTTAATTTTGTATGGGGAAAAATACAAAAAAATGTCAAACAAGGCAAAAATAAATATAGTGAAAGTGTAGTAGTGAAAGCAATTAGGTCCTTAAAAAAATACAGGGCGAAATGTAACGATGAAAAATTTTTTCACTTTACTCCCATTGCTCCAAGGGCTACTAACTTGGAAAATAACTATCGTCGGCACTTAAAAAAAAACAAGCGGTATATGCCCGAAGAATTCAAAGCTTCAAAGAAGCGTGAGGTATATTCGAGTGAATTTGGATTTAGTCCGAATGCAACAATGTGCTCCTACGTCCAAGCAAAGGGAAGAGCTGTAGTGCTGCTATCGTTCATACATCGAGATTCAGCTGTGTCCAATATAAAACAAAAGCCAGAAATGATTTTGTTTTATAATAAAACCAAGGACGGTGTGGCCGCATTGGATAAAATGGTGTCCCAATATACCACAAAAAGGGCAACGATTCGTTGGGCTCTAGCGATGTTTTAAAACATGTTGGATAACTCGGCCCTGGCAGCATATATAATATACATCACCAACAGCCCACATAGTGCGGTAAAGAAATCTCGACGTAGACAATTTATGCAGAGCTTGGGTGAAGAGCTTTGTGTTTCGCAATTAGGATCCGAGCCCAAAGACCAATGGTAGTCAATAAGTTTGCCATCAAGACAGCCGTTGAAAGTATTTTAGATATATTTTTGAACCTTTTTGAGTGGAAAAATATTTATTTGTTTTTATTATTACAAGCGAGTCAGTCTCTGTACCGAACTACGAAGATGAAGAGTTTGACGGTGATGATGTCCCGGAACGAGATGCAAGTGGGCGCATCAAACAAAAAGGTGGGTGCTACATGTGCTACCGATGTTGTAAAAGGAAGAGAGTTACATGGCAAGCATGTGTCAAATGCAAGAAGCCCGTATGCACAGAACATAGCTTCGCCCAGACAAAGTGCGAAGATTGTCATATGGGCCCATCTTCATCTTCTCACAATTTGCGTAAATAAATATTACATACATACATATACACTTTTTTGAATAATTTTTAATTTCAATAAATCAAAGTCCATTTATTTACATAATGTATTGTGTTTCAAAAAGGTTCAGATAATTTCTTTGACATTATATTTGGAAAAGTAAGAAATGTTCATACATATTGCGATATACCTACCCGGGTAGATACTATTACCTTACGTTGAAAAAAAGACAAAATTAAAATAAAAAGTAAGAAGTTCTGCAGTAAAATCATGTGTGTTTGCATTTTCTGCTTTAAGTGTAAAGTTTGATAACTGACTCGGCGGCACTTTCAGATTTGATGAAAACTCGCCCAGTTTTATGCAAACGAAAGTCGCTTTCTCTACCCGGGTAGGGATTATGAAAGCGAAGGTTAATGCCAATTAATTTAAAAGTTAAGTAAAACCTGCTTCGTTTTAATAGAAAAATTACACAAAACTGATTTCAATGAAATGTTTACTATTAAACATGGTATGATGACATGATTTTTTTTACCATTACACAGTTTTCTGAACTATTAATCTACAAAAAAGAATATTTAATTTAGTTAGAGTTACAGTTAAGTAAATACTCAGTTATTTTACTGTTAGTGCAAGGATTTTAAAAATTCCCGAATTTGTGATTTCATACATCATTTAGTGATGCAAATGCGAAATATTGTAAAATACAGCAACAAATAAGACAGAGTTGTATTTGCTCTTTCGCGAAACCATTTGCGCAACATACTGAATACCGCCATTGTATGCAGTAAACAAACATCACATGTAAGTGTGATAATTCTCATTCAATTTGTTTAACATAAACGAACAGAATTAAAACATGAAAAAAGACTAAGACATAAATCTTTTTGAAATATGACAAAAAAATTAAAAAGTATCTTTAATTAAATCGTGTAAAAAACAAGGATCTGCTATTTCACATTTTCGTTAATAAAACAAAACTACCTAACAAGTAAAGAAAGCATTTACACATAAATACTGACGAGATATTGATGCTTCTACTGAAAACAACATTTGTTCTATTTAGCCGTGTATGTTGAAATTTAATGTGATGTTGAATATGAAAAATGTCCTTTCGTCCTTGAAATATTAATAATGTCTAAAACTCACGTTATAAATTATTTTAAATTGGTTCGATTACAACATCATAAAGTTTTCTGTTTCTACTGTTAGGTATATTATGAATTTATTTTATTAATGATCTTTTACTCTTATATATTTATATAAAATAATATTGTTTATTTTTGATCTATGAATTGTCTGAAATACGCAAAAAAAAATCACATTGAAGTTTCAACAGATACTTGTCCAGCAGCTTAAATTATAATCTGTCAAGTATTGGTTGTGTAAATGCATACATGATTAGTATGAAAGAAGATAAGATTATTCTTCAAACGTAACATATCTTTATATGCCACATCTATTATGTATCATTTACAAAACCACATATGGATGAAAGAGGAGGATTGTCTGGGAATTTGTCTCCAACTAACAGCTTACAAATGCTTTATGATTTCTTTCCCATTTTACACACGACTGCGTCTCAAAAATCCTGTATGTTTATTTGTAGAGTTTGTAAAAAACAAATATTTTTTGGCTAGAATTTAATTTTTTTTTCTTCTGCATTTTTAGTCCCCACAGTGACTGGATTGTAATCATGATTTCAATATTGTTATCATTATCATCAATAACAAAAACCAAAGTATAAATTTAATACGCATTTAGATGCCAAATGAATTATATGTATACATACGAATGTATGTACATAAATATGTATGTATGTATGTGTTTTATTTCGTTATAAATCTTTCTAAATAATAATATAAAAGACTTTAACTAATGTATGATTATAAAGAAACTATATAGATTTATCATGTTGAACACCAATGATGCGTATATTTTTGTTATGTGTCCCTTTGGATTTTTTTTATACATAAATGGAAAAAATGAAAAAACAATTTAGATAAAATTTTTATTAAAATTCTCCCAATTGACTAATTTTGGCCTTAAAAATAAAATTTCAAAATAGACAAAAAAGCAATTTGACAACTAGACAGAAAAGTCCTGAATTTGAAACAACTCTATCTTTATTATAACTTTATTTCATACTTGAAAATAAAATATGATAAAAAACGATTGACAGTTTATTAAAAACGAGTTTCTTTTTCTTGGGACAAATAAATGAAGGGCACACATACAACGTATGTACGAGTATTTAAAAGAATTGATTTGATTTATGTGTTTGTAATACATATATTCTTTAAATTGTTATCTCTGCCATTATGAAAAATATTTTGATTATTGATTTTATTATACAAACATATACATACATATGTATGTGTATGTTCATACTATTTTTTTTTTCAGTGACACTAAAGACATTAAAAGCTCCCTCTTTTCTTCATATTTCCCCCAAAAAAGTATTCTGTATGTTATTCTAAAAATTATTTATAAAAAAAGCACCAAGAGTACCAGGTTTTCCTTATTTCACCTTAAGTACACTGTTAGTCAACGTAAAAAAATCAATAAAAAACAAAACAAATAAAAAAAAAACTACCAATTTGTCCAGTTTTTAGCCCTTAAAAAGTACTCTTTATATTAGTGTAGTTGATACGCTATGCGTCTACCAAAGTTCATTCAAATCCATTAAGATAATTTTTCAATAGTAAAGGATTAAAGGCAAAAGAAGCATCAAATTTTAAAAAGTACCAGTTTTTTTCTCACTTTAGCCCCAAAAAAATATGTTAGTTTATAAAAGAATAACACAAAAATAAAAAGTACCAAAAGTAACCAGAGCACCAGCTTTTCCTTGTAATATATTAATAAAAAAAATAACAGAACGAATCATGTCGTCCCGTTTTCAACCTTCAAATTATCCTTTATTTATGTTCATCAATATGCTTATCTTGCTATCTGTATACCAAATCCATTAAGTAATTTTCTCAAGAGAAAAAGTACCAAACCAAAACAAACAACAAAACAGTACCATTAGTAAAATAATACGATAAGTACCAGTTTATTCCATTTTCTGCCTTCAGAAAGTAAGTTTACCCGTGACTTCGTTCATGCTACATGTTAATGAAAAAAAAGTACTAAAAGCAAAACGACACACCAAAAGTACGCTAAAACTCGAGAACGGCATCGTAAATTGTAATCAATCAAAGTGAGAAAAGTTATCGCGCGTAAAGTGTTACTATCACACAAAAATAATCTGAAAGATAGTTAACAACTTTCATATTTATTCACCTTTTAAACCTTCTCTAGACTTCCACAAATAATTCAAGTCTAAAAATAGCCAATCGGTCCAGCCATTCTCGAGATTTAGCGAGACTAACGAACAGCAGCAATTCATTTAAATATATATAGACAGAAGTTAGTTCAAATTAAAAAAGTACTAACATTTCCTTTTTTAACTCTTTTGAATTACCCTTATCCTTAGTTTCAAATTTGCTTACATGCTATCCATTTAATAAATTGTATGCAAATTATTAAGCGGTTTTAGCATTATAGTGGATCAGATCAGTCTTAAAACATAAAAATGTTCACAATTATAATCACCCCTATCGTGAACAAAATGTGAAATTTTTGTTCCCATGAAATTTTCATTCCACATGAAGGCAAATTTGGTATCGTGAATTTCATGGGAACGTTTGTTCCCGCTATCAATTCGTTGTGAATGTAAAATAAGAAAGAAGATAACAAAAATAAAAAATAGAAGAAATTTTTTTTATAAAATATACTTGGAAATATATATTTTATAGAAAACTTAAAAAAAGGAAAGCTAAATATTCAGTGTTGGAGCGATAGTTTATTTGCAGCTTTTATTTATTGCATTCTAACTTTTATGTGTTTAAATGTTCGGCTACTTTTAGAAAGCCAACAAAACGAAAAAATTCCAACAAATTAAAGCTGCACAAATTCGCAGGCAATAGACTTGTTGTTTTGCAGTTTGTTGTCCAATACATCAGTTGGTACCTTATTATTAGATATTTTTCTTTAAATTAACTTTTTTAAGCTTTAATATTCAAGTTGTATGAAGAATTACATACATGTTTTGTTCTATTCCCCAACAAAAATAAAGTGAATAAATCGAAGGGAAAAGTAAAAAAACTTGTGGGAAAAAAGTTATTCACGATAAGGGGAATTTTTTCATGGGAGCATTTTTTCACGTTATTATTCTGGACTGAATAAAATTTTTTCATGGGAGTTGTTCACGATTGCCATTAAGGGAAAAGGGAAAAAGTTACGAGGGAAAATTTGTTCACGATAGGGGTGAATGTTAGAAGAATATTTTCTGTTGCAGTACTTACACAATTTTTAGATTATTTTCTGCATATGAATTTTTCAACCGACTTACCTAGAAAGAAACAAGTAAAATATAATTATTAGTAATTTAATATTAGAAACAAAATAAAAAAGGTCTAGTAATAATTACAAGTATTAGTAATTTAATTATTTGATTGGTCAAATTAGAAATATACAATTTAAAGAAAATTCAAGGATATCATATATTTACATTTTCAACATATATCTTCTTATATATTTTTTTTTCCGTAAGTTCTGCGCAAAGCATTGAATAAGTAGGGGTCATCATCAAAGTGATGGTTCTATAAAAATACTACACAAATGCCTTTATATTATTGCTTGATAGGTCTATAATCTCGAGTATTACGCTTACTGTGCCCCTGTATGGCATATGCTAAATTCATAAAGTTGTCTAGCACTCTCATGAAACCATTCGTTTTCTTTTATGAAGAAAAAAAACTTCTTTCTTTAGGTTTTCAATAATTCACCACAATCACCGCTTGCAATTAAAATATAAATTAATACAGGTGTGGACTAAGTCAAGTTCATATCATATTAAAGAGGTTTTTGAGAATTTTGAAGCTAATATCGGACGGATTGTCCAAATCCGCAGCAAGAATGCATATTTAAAAAAAGGAGCTAACGGTTGGCGCTTTGTTAATTTAACGGTGACTCGAATGGGGATCTGTAGACGAAATACATATAATCACACTTTTCGCCTAATCTAACACAAAGGGGTAATAAGGACTGAAATGGCCATATCCTTATTATTGAATTGGCAACCTGTGCAACATAATATTATATAAAGCTTGTCTCTAAGCGTAATCGGGATATTACTGCGATGCTTAGTCAAGAAATAATATTTTAAAAATTTAAGTTAAGGTACGATCACACTTGGTAAATATTTGCGCAAAAAAGTGCACCCAACTTTTTTTTTATTTATTTATAAATTTGTACAAAATTTTAATTATATGCATCTATAAATTTGTCCTCAGCGCCATTTAGGCATTATTGAGGAAGCGTTGACAAACAACTAGACTTCTATGTACAAAAATAAGGTGATTTAAAATTAGATAATTAAAATTTAATATTTCATCAATTATAAAGAATTTACATTTTTTTATTTTCATATTTGTTGATTTCTTACTGATCAAAAGTTAATTTAAAAAAAGTGGGAAAAGAGCAAAAATACAGAAAATTCTAATCGCAAAAGGTTTAACTTGATTTTGTTCTCATTATCCTTTAATAGTCTATTTGCACTTTTAAATATTTTTAAAATGATATTTAAGTTTTTATGTCATAATTGCAGAGATATGATTTTTTTCTCAACTATAGCTTTAAAACCTTCACTGCATTTAGTTATATTTTTTTAAATATTTTTTTTTTAATCCGATTGTGGCAAGTAAAACAGAAATAAATTTGCCATGTTGTCACGCACACCATGTAAGTGATGAAGACTGTCAGCTGTATATGTGCGTGAGTGTGTGTTTGTACTTTTCAGGATGGCAAACATACATACATTTATATGTAATATGTGGATATAGTACAAAGAAACAAATGATAGTGGACGTTGGATAGATACAGATACAGATTGCAAGCTAAAAATAAAAAACTTTACAAACACTTGCACAATTGACATTTGCTTATGTGCCTCTATTTGTGCAAACAAGTTTGTATGTTTGCATATTCGTTAGTACATGAAAATGAATTTATATGTAATATTGTCATGCAGTGTCCTTTGTGATACAAGTACGAGGGCTAACTTGTGTTTTTTTAATTATTTCTACTTAATTATTTCTAACTATTCTCCTCACATAAGATCAAATAGTTTGCTATGATTGAGTTAATCGCTTAAGCAGCTTTCATAACATATTTATCGAAGTTTGCTGAAGTAGAATTTCGCGGTATTGAAAATTCTTCTAAGTCTAGCCTAGAATTTGTAATTCTATAGACTACATACATACACACACATATGTACGTACATTAACCATGCATGTATGTTTGCATTTTTCGTTTGTTTGTTGTTTTATTTGTTTAACAGTTGTTGTTCTTGTTGCTCTTGACTTATTTTTTTTTTATTTTTTATTTTGCATTCGCTCTCTAAATTGTATACAAGTGTGGTCATTTAATTTCGATTTGTATTCTAGATTGCGAGTATTTTTTCCATGGGTTTTTTGTACCGAATAGTTTGTTTTACGGAAAATACTACAAAAAAACAAAACATCCACATTTGTTGACCGTGTTTTCCATTATGATTTTTTCCCTAGTCCTTTTTTTAAATATTTATTTTTACATACCAACATGTTTTGTTTATATGTATTTTTTTGTTCGTTATATGTATGTATGCATGTATGTACATAAAGTCTTTAAAGTTTGCAGTTTTAGTCGCATATACTCGTATACCAGCTGCTGTCAGTTGTTGTAAATGAAAAATATTTTTATTTTATCTGTGGTGCATGCATTAAGTGGCAGTGTTAGTGGCAGGAGTTGGTTTAGTATTTAGTTGCCACAATGGGTTGACACGTAAAACTTATGTAATTTTTAGCTTGATTTTATTAAAAACAAAACAAAAAAAAAAAAAAAACATCACTTTTACAACTCAGTTGGCATTTTGTTCCCTTGCTATTTGGTTTTTGTTAGAATTTTCATACCAATATAGATTTTGTAGTTTTAACACACTAAAGCTTGCGCTTGTGTTTGAGTTTGAGTTTGTGTGTGTAAATATTATATTTATTAAAAAGTACATATGAATATTTTTGTATTTAATTAATAATGCCTTGAATTATTTTTATTTGAATATTTAAATTTTACATACATACAGTATTTGGTCATTGAATGAATATAAGTTAAATTTTGCGCTTTAACATCAATTAAATTTGTAAGAAAAAATGTTTGAAAAACATAACAGATCAATTTGAGAACAAATTTATTTAAAATGTTTTTGAAATGCTTTAAATAAAATCACAGAGACTGTGTTACTAACACTTAATTCGTATATCTTTGCATATAAAGTAAAAGGCCACTCTAATTCGATGTGTATATACACACTTTTAGTCGTACAACCATATGGGTGTGGTTTTGTTATGAAATGAAATCGATTTTATTTAGAGAATTTAATTTTATGCAAAAATTATTAATTGATAGTTAGCAAATATTACATATATGCCATAAAAGTTTTAATTGATTTTAAAATTTGTAGAATATCTAAAGGTTTATTTTAGTATCTATAAAATTAGTTTTTCTAAATCAATCATCCCTTTTATGGAAAAATGTGTATAGAAAAACTTATAAAACGAAATACAAATGTTAAGAAAACTAAATCCTTTAGGCACAAAAGTGCAACTTTGTTACATACAGATGTATGGGGAAAAATAATTTCTTATATTCCTGATAGGAAAGAGCTCAGACAGGCTTCGCACGGAAGATATTTACTTTTATAAATTTCGATTTAAGTTTAAAATGATTACTCACTGACTGACAGCTGTCAATGTGTATGCGTGTATGCGCTACAAAGTGTATTTACCGTGTGTATGAAGTCAGCATACAGTATACATACCGCACACGCTCATAGGCGCCCACGTATTTGTTGTTGTTTTTTATATATGGACAAAATCACATGTCGCCATGAAAAGTCATAACCCACGAACGCGTCGACCGATTTCATGCAAACTTTAGATAAACCATATACACGACCATACGAACAAACCGTACAAATTTAATCGAATTCGCGGTGACCGTTCGTGAGTTATAAAGTTAAAACACACTTGCAACAATTTTTTTATACATATACATATATTAAAAAAACATTTAACAAATAGTTTTGGTAAATTTTTAGCTTAACTAGAAATATAAAATAGATTAACTAAAAACCTGATTTTAAAAATGTTGTTAAAAAATTAAAATTTCGAAAAAAAACTTTAAATACATGATATTTTTTTTAATTAACAACAATACACGATATTTGATTTTGTTTCAAATATTGGTTTTTAAATGTTAAGACAAGTTATTTGTAGGAAATAAGTGGATTGCATGGTTCTAATTTTTATTTAACGATATGCGTATCCTTTATATAAGATTTGGGTTCAGACTATCGTCATACAGACAATAAAATATAAGTATTCCTTAACGGCTTCAATATGAATATTATGCGGACATATTTCTTTGGCTGTCTATTCACAGACCTTAAACCATAGAACTTCAGGTAGAATTGTAAATTGATTAGAAGGGAACATTCGATTGAAGAAATGTTATTGTAAAAATCGTTAGATAAACGATTAATAATATATATAAGACATAAACTAACATTCGTAAGTTACACTATTTTGCCAAGTAAATAAATATCCATTAAGTGTGTTCGCATAAAACTATAGTGTGTATATCGCCAACTTAATTTACACATGTAAAATCCATTTATAATTTTTAATAACTCCACAAATAATAATTAATAAAATTTATAAATCAATAATATTAATTACAAAAATATCTAACAACAAAAAACTATTAATAATATGTTTTTTAAAGACCGCCTCTTTAATTCCACATAAGGAAAACACATACAGAGTATTGAGTTGATATTTTGAAATATAGAATCACGACATTTCTATCGTAAATCGCCATAATGAAATTTAATTAGTTTAATAAGTGTTGTTTTAGCAAGAAATGCTAAACTATTAACTTCGTAGTAAATTAAAACCAAAAGCAACACATACTCGTAGAAGCATTTAATCAATTATATATGTATGTGTATGTGCATGTGTATGTGTATGTGTATGTGTATGTGTATGTGTATGTGTATGTGTATGTGATAGTGTAGATGAAAAATTAATAATAATATGTCTCACTAGAAATGTGAGTTTATTTCACAAATATCGCTCATTTACTAGCACAACGTCATAACTCAACTTCAAATTTTTGTATTAATCATACGTAATTGTTCGCCATTTCATGAGGTGAGAAAGATTAAAAAACTCCAACTGATATTACCTCGAAATGGAGTTTTTTTTTGATTTATGATGTTTTATTGGTAAATGACCGATTTAATAATTTAAAAATAATTGCAAGCCGTAAGAATTAAATTATTTCTTTCGATTTCTTAGAAAACGTTTAAAATGTACCTAAGCGTATACGCAACATACAGAAATGGTAACAATTATACGAAGATGTTGTGTCAAGCAAAGTAACTTTGAGAGTTCTGGAGAACTTAACTAACAAGGAGCCATTGTTATGTTTCTACACCAGCCTTTGTCATAAAGATAACATGTAGGAAATATCAATGTATTGGTGTTTTTTACACTTGTAGAAATTGATTGTTACATTTATTTTTTACTGTGGCCAAACACCATATTAAAAGTTTGTATGCATACACACTGGATTGGTTTAGCGTGTTTATGGACGAAAGAATGAACGAATGAATGAATTTACATAATTAAAAAAATTTTCCATTAAAAAATATATATACAAAAAAGCTTCTTCCCATTCTACATTCCACATCCTGAAAAATTAAAATATTCACAGTGTACTATAAATAACAAATAAAGAGACTAAAAAAAAAATAAATATTTTCTTGCCCTCTTTTGCATGTGTTTTGTTGTTGCAAATTCTAAAATAAAGCGACGGAGAACCTACATTATCTTTTAACGAATGACGAAAAGCTTTCACCATACTGAGATGTGTAATCATTTCTCGTAAGAATCTATTTCAAGTCTTTACAAACCGGCTTCTGAGGATATTGCCCGTATGAGTAGCGCCTCAGTATCTGCATAGTATGTGTACTACGTAATCATATGCCCGACTGATTTACATTCTCCCCTAATTATTAAATTTTGCAAATTCGCCTGTAAAATATTTTCAAAAAAATTTCTAAGAGAAATTAAACGGTAACCGGTGGACGACAAATCAAAATTTTATAACTATAAAATAAATAGATATTAAAAAATCATATAAAAGATCTCAAGAAAATAGATTTATATTTTTACTATGGCATTTGACTGGATTTTAAGTCGAGCACAGTTTCAAAAAATTTTCATTTCAATTGTTCCATTAAAATCCATAAAATTTTAAATAATTTTTTACGTGCCATAAATAGAGGTAATAATAATAATTTATATTCAATTAAATGTCAATTTATTGCAATAATTTGTAATCAACAATAAAAATATCTGTGGGAAGCAAAAAATCTGTTTTCCAATTGAATAGTGCAAATAATTAGAAATATTTATTGGCTTTTCTTTGGCTAATTCAAATCATTTACATATAAACTAGTTATACACAAGAACTTAACATGATAAGTGGAAAGCGAGGTGACGGCTAGTATATATTAGTATATATTTGGGTTATTCACACTGTAGTCATATCAGTCATATTGCCATAATGTCCTTAATATTTAAACTATTTTAAAATATATTTTTTTATTTTTTCATATAAAAGTGTACATATGTTATACCATTCTACAGGCTATGTTTATAATAATGTCATGAAAAAATATTATCCTTTTTGTTTTTCTTTTTCGAAAAATTTTCAAGTGCATGTGTGTTGTTAACAATTTTAATTAAAAAACTATTTAGCTACAGTGAAAGCTTGCAAAAATTGCAATATTTTAAATAAGCCATAATCTGGATCAAAAATTGATAAAAGTTTATTATATGCAAAACATTCTAAACATGTCAAAAATTAAAAAAATTACGCTGTCGCGAAAATTCACAAAAAAATGCTAATTTTTATACAAACAAAATTTAATATTTTTATATTATTATTATTACGAATAAACGTAATTATTATTTGAACTTATATTGATTTACATATGAAAAGTAATATAATCAGGCTCAAGTTCAGTTTTATTGAATTAATGAAAATTCAAAATTACTAAGAGTTTTTTTGTGTTGGAAAATATTATTATTTATATCCAATCAGTTTTTAGCAGAACGTATCAGTACTGATTTCAAGGCCGCTACACCTCTCATCAGCATTCAATTGTCCATCTTTACAAATTTCGTAAAGTGGATACTAATTGAGAAGAATATCAACTATTTAACCAGTTTTCAACAGAAATAGAATATGAGAATTAATTTTTAATTCAATTTTTATTCTACAATGAAACAGTGCTGGTTAGTACGAAATTCCCTCATTACTGTTTGGAACTAATAATCACCACAAGCTCATAGTCCGTTATCATCAAAGTATTCTACTTTGTATTTTAACGTTTTTGTTGTTTTTACTCTATATTAGGGAAATTCACATATTACTGTGACCCCTGTTATTAGGGCTCGTGCCCAAGCGGAATTAATATTTTTATATTATTATTATTACGAATAAACGTAATTATTATTTGAACTTATATTGATTTACATATGAAAAGTAATATTATCAGGCTCAAGTTCAGTTTTATTGAATTAATGAAAATTCAAAATTACTAAGAGTTTTTTTGTAGAGTAGAAACAACAAAAACGTTAAAATACAAAGTAGAATACTTTGATGATAACGGATCAATTAGTATCCACTTTACGAAATTTGTAAAGATGGACAATTGAACGCTGCTGAGAGGTGTAGCGGCCTTGAAATCAGTACTGATACGTTCTGCTAAAAACTGATTGGATATAAATAATAATATTTTCCAACACAAAAAAACTCTTAGTAATTTTGAATTTTCATTAATTCAATAAAACTGAACTTGAGCCTGATAATATTACTTTTCATATACAAACAAAATTTTTTATTTCAAATCTGCTAAATATGAAGCAATGCAAAACATTAGTTAAAAATGGCTAAAATTGATTAATTCAAATCGAATCGATTTCTATTAGATACCTGTATCACGGTGTGCTCACACTTGTCATATTTTGGTGTGTTATTATTTAATGACATATCACTTTATGACTACGGTGTGAATACCCCAATTATTTCATAAAAGCAATTTTGTTTTATTTAATCTAAAATGGAAAAATTTTTATTAGATAAAATTTACTTTAATGTATTTTAATTTTAAGAAGCAGGCACGTACACCCACCTACAGACAAATGTTAATAGATTCATGCATGTACATTTTCTTCTAACATACGTACGTACAAACTAAGATGCCCAAATGAATTTTGTAAAATATTATGATGACAATTATGTTGTTGCTGCCGTTGCTTCCTTCTATTACTGCTGTTTATTGTTATAATTTATGAAGAATTTAAGATGTTGGTGTTTGTAGTGGGCTCGTTTAGATTCAACTAACTTGAGTGACTCCTTTGTGACAATATCTCGTGTTATGCTTAATAGTATTACATGTTGACTTATGAGTGTTGCAACAACACAAAGTACTGAGATATTATTCCCTTAACTAAGATTTTAAATTATACACTCTTCTTCATCTGCATATACATACATTTACAAACGTATTTACATACATACATATATATCTAGATATACAAACATTTACATATAAGTAGTTTGTATACGTACAGTTACACAAAGAGAATTGAAAATGTAAAATAATATAAACAAAATTGTACGAGTATGTTTATGTCGTTGTAATTTTTAAACCTTGAAGAAGTACAGAGTAATATGTGTAACCTTTGATAAACGTTTGTGAACATAAATGCAATTGCCTAGCAGTTCTTTCAGTTTGTTTAGTGTTATATAAATTTTAACCTGAAATGGTCTCTTGTTCCAAAATAAGCTAAATTTCTTAGAATATTTTTCCAAAAGCAAATGGATATGGTTGGTCCCAATGAAAAGTTTGCTCCAACACTAGCGCTGTATTTTTTTTTCAAAATGTCTCTAAGTGGAATTTATCTAGTTTTTTATGCCTGTAAAATATGACCAGTCTATCGAAATTACAAC
Organism: Lypha dubia; assembly: GCA_947311025.1. NCBI lineage: Eukaryota > Metazoa > Arthropoda > Insecta > Diptera > Tachinidae > Lypha > Lypha dubia. The sequence continues at coordinate 17,775,698 of OX371260.1, read as the reverse complement.
TTGATTTTTCTGTCATCAATTTTTGGTTCTCTAATATAGATGCCATCCAAAGGTTAAGTACTTATGTCAAGTCCTTCAAGCCTCCTGTTCGTTCGATGATCGTTAATAACTCCAAGATGTATTTGGACTATTTTAGGATGGTTTAATTACCAACTGCTAATGTGATCTGGCAGAAAATTTCGCAAATTAAAAATATATACACATTCTATAAACCGCTTTTGAAATATTTGTTGCCCCACTTCATACTTGCGGCTGTACTTCTAAAATAATTGAAATCATTTTCTTGCAAGGAAAGGTCATTAAGTCGATCATAGAATATTTCTGTCGAAATCCAAATAAACTCTAAATAAATTTTTCAATATAGAAAGTCATCTTAATATATTTGACTTTGAAAACCACAAAACATATTGGATAACTATCCTCTACCATTTTGGGCAGTAGCGCACACAGAAAAATATATATAATATTTTTTCAATTAACCCTTTAATTAAAAATATAAAAAAATTTTATTAAATATTTAATTTATTTAATTAAATTTTTAATTGTAATAAATAATTTTAGTTAATAAATGTATTAAAATTTAATTGATACTATTAATTTGTTTACTGGTGCAAATTTAATTAAATTTTTAATTGATAAATTTTTTAATTGAAATCAATTTTATTTTTTTTCTGTGCACGAATGGCGCATCACTTCACTTCAGCATTACACAAAATTCAGAATGTCGTTGCGGTGAAAGTTTTAGCGTCAGATATTAAAAATAATGCTTGAAAGAACGTACCCTGTTGCATACGCAGCAATCTGTATTACTCTTTTAAGCAATAATATTGTCCAGAAAGGTTGCCTTATTAAACGTATCAATGTATTTTGCACCACCCTTCAAAACTGTCGGAATTTTGGAACTAACATTATCATTGACTTTGTTAACGACTGACAAAAAGATCTAATTATACCGAGGTGCGAAGACTCTGCTTCTAAAAAGCAAATTCAAGGCTTTGCAAACAGACTCTTGAAGATCTTCCCTGTATGTGCATGTGAGTGAGAGTCAGTACCTATATTGTGGGTACTACGTCAGATAGCGAATATCATATGGCCGTCTGATTAAAAAATTTTGCTCAGATAATTTTGTTTGGCAAATACGGCTCTAAAATAGTTAAAAAAAAATCTAACAGAAAATTTAATGTATTCTATTAGTCCTATTAAGACACCATCTAGTTATCAAAAGTCATACTAAAGAAAGATCAATTAAATTATAAGAAAAGAAGATGGCGAATTTCTAAACCATTAATATGAAATTGTCTGATGATAACATTTTCATTTGATTTGCAATTATCGTAATTGATGTAAAAAGCTTTGATGATGAGACTGCGATTATTTTGGAATCATCATGAGGTCAGTTCAACCTTCCGTGTACCCTAATTTTCTTTGTCTGATCAAATATTACAAGTACATGAAATTGCCTTTCTAATAAAATATGTTTAAATGTAAAATTTAATTATACGAACTTTTGCCTGAATAACTAAAATTCCTTTGGATTAAAACATCAGTCAGTTCGACTATAAATTCATAACTTAATTGTTACTTTATTATTTAATGAAAAAATAAAATGCTTTGCTTTTCACACACGTGGTTCTTGTGCTCAAACATGCCATCGCTATGATTTTCAGTTACAATGTCATTTAGTTCAAGGCAACGTGTATGTTTTTTTTTTTTCATTAGAAGACTATACAGATGCGAGAGTAGGATGAAAATAGACTAATTTTTAAACGGTAAGTTGCAGTATTACTATATATTTTGTATTATTTGTTCACAAAATATCACCAGTTGATGCTGGCAATTCATTTAAGACGAATATATTGAGGGTAGTGTTGGCTGAAGTGGTTAGCGCGTTGACTACTAAGCAAACAATGACTTGGGGCCTGGGTTCAAACCCTGGCCAGAGCAAGTCAATCAACATTTCTCTAATGTTAGTGAGGCATTGTATTAAATGTTGCCGGACTAATTAAGTTATGAAGGCATAGCACTGGTCACTAAAAACTGTTCCGACAGCGAATGATGCTGCTCCAAGCTAATGTAAACAACATTGGCCTCCTTCGTCGGTTAGCAGCAACATCGGCGAAGTAAAACAATTATTAAAATGCCTGCTAATACAGCTTAACAAAGTTAATACGTCCACTTAACACCGGAGGCGCCTCAACACTGCTATAAAAATTAACATAATGCGCAAAGCAGAGTTGTGAAAGAGTTAAGTCTTCTAAATTTTCAACATCTATCTTCTCTACCCTATCCCTCTCCCTGAGTTCCGGCACAGTGCACTGCATACGTAGGGGTCATCCCCTGAGTGCTGGTCCTAATTAAAAAAAAAAAAATTTCATTACATATTTCCTTTCGTGTTATATGTTAGTTTGATATTTTTCATTGCAAAATATTTTGAGAGAAAATTTAAGCCATGTCGAATGGACTATATCGTCAGCTAAAACGCAAACGGCCCAATCTAACATTTTTGAAACTTTACAGGAGAAGCAAAATACTGTTTTAAACCAAAAGTATAGTATCAATCAGCATTATTTTCACCAGTATTTTTTTAAAAAAGATGTGACAAATTGATTTCTGGCAGAATAAAATAAAATTTTGTGATATTTGAATGGCTATGTTAGTTAGGTCCTTTTGTACCTTAATTTTCTGAAACCAAAGGCCCTATCTACACTTTAATGCAAAATAGTTTTATCATTTATTTTAATTATAAACAGTTTTATTATATATTAATTTATTTTAATATTGCATCACAAAAAGTATATTAAAATAATTCATTAAAATTAAACAAAAAAAGACTTCATTTAAAAAGTCTCAAGAATTGAAGAATGAATTTAGAAAATATGAATTAATTTTCAAAAGGTATGCTATCATAGAAAAAATTACAATCTTTTGGTAGTGACATTTTCCAAAATGATTAAAAAATCTCTTTACGAATGACTTCCGAAAAATAAGAACAATATCGAATCGAACTTTTTCCGCAAAACTCTGAGTTACATGCATTATTCATTTCTCTAGGCTTACGCAAAATTTTTACGTTTCCTTTAGAAAAACCTTGATATTCCTTTCCCTTCATCCAGTGTGTCTGACTGCAGTGTCACCAATTTTCTTTAACCTTATTTAAAGTGTCTGCTGCTATATCATATCCATCGTTACATGACGCTTTTATGTATACCCTTCTAATTTTTCTTTATTTCTTACAAAATCACTTTCAAGATGAATTTCTTAAATTTTTTTTTAATAAAATGTCTTAAGCTGTAGCTAATTTTATTTTCCTTTAACAAACAATTTCTTCAACGGTCAATGTTGCCCATACAAACGATCACTTAAGTCTTTTTGCGTTTATCAAATAAACGCTTTTGTAGATAGGGTCGTTTGTTTTTCGTTAATAAAATCGGGTGTGTATTTTGATGCAATGCATCAGAATCAAACAAAAAACCGATTTTGGATTTTGTGTTACTTAGGGCCGTTTTCGTTTTACCTGACGATATATATGATTAAGAAGTGATAGAAAATAAAGCACAACAAAATTTTAAATTTAAGGTATACATATTCTTTTAGACGTATTGTCCTATGTAGAATATTTTATGACCACCTATCTTAGGAAAAATTACTCATTTCAAGTAACTTATTCTCATTTATGCGTTTTTTAAATGTTTAATATTTAAACTTTTTAGAGCCTTAGAGCGATGTGGCCACAGCTTTTTAATTGTTTTACACTAATTATTTACTTAATTATTTGTAAATAAACAAACAGAAACTCACAGCATTTGTACCGTATTTTGCAGCTGCTATTTATTTTCACTGCACTATTTAATATAAATTGGTATACGGTTCGTTTGTAATTTATGTCGAATATTACGCTTTATGCATCTGAAGATACAATTTGACATTTTCATATCGTCAAGTTAACAGCAGCAACAACACCAACAACAACCTCTTTTCTCTGGTTTTGTGATGTTGTTATTTGTTCTACTATCCCTTTTTTCTTCTTCTTATTATTATTATTATTTTCTTGCTTTTCATTTGGCCTCTCGGGGGACATTTGTCAGTCAAGAGACAAATTTAATTTTTCTTCTTTTTGGTTGTTTGTTTTTTTTTTTTTTTGCATACACAGCTACATGTTGAACACCAATGACATTACACATACATCAACATGAAGAAATAACAATAACGACATCAAGGAAACATGGTATATACGAGTATAAGCATTAAAGATATACACAAATATATTTATACCCTCACTCACACCTACATGTGCAAATATGTTTATTTGTTTGTATATAATTCGTATATACTAAATGCTAAATTTCATTTTGAGGTTGATGTAAAGATATGAGAGTCTCTATGGTTGTTTATATTCAAGAAAGCCAAAGCAAATGATATAAAAATGTTGCCTCAATTTTAAACGCGCTAACTAACGCACTGATTAAAGTTTTGCTTCGAATGAAGATAAGTTTAAAGGCAGTTGAAGACCACTCACTGATCGTTGCACTGCATCACCATTGTCACAGGAGGTGTTTTAACAGGATGGGAGTACTAAAGTACCCACAACAGTATAATAGTGATATTTACCACGAATTGCGAAAATATAAATATTGAAAAATTAATTTGTATATAATTTTTTTTAAGTAAAGATTTTGTGTAAATCTTAAAAAAAAAGATTTAAATTCAAATGTATTTTCAGTCGTCCTGCGTACACATGTTTTCTAAATATTTCAAAGACATGACTACGATTGAGTAGGACTGTTTGTACGTCTGTATTATGATTATGTCCTAATGACATTTAGTAGCAGCAGTAGTGTCACTGCAAAGTTGTAGTAGTCATAGCTACTTATAGAGTTATCTACAAACTGTATTTTACTTTATGATTGTACGAGTATCTCCATTTGGTACGCTTGAGCTGTATGTAGTATGAGAAAAGTGTTTTCTACGAGTGCTAACACACACATTCATTTCCTCGAGTACGTTTGATTGTTCTCAATGTTTATGTTTTGTGTCTAACCGTACTATTTGCCATAACTAATAAGGACTTAAAGTATGGTGAGATAAATTTTTGTTGATTATTTGCTTTTTATTTAAAAACCATATTGTTTATTTTTGTGCCTTATATGTGGCAGCACATAAATTTACATTAAATTTAATAGTCAAATGTGATAGATATTAATTTATTTTTAAGCAATTTTTATATTTGCTTTGTGGAAAAGTTGGACAGTTAAATTTTCCTTTTCAAGGTTTTTTTTTTAAATAAAGATTCGTGTTCTACCTATCGTTGTTTTTTCTACGGCAATATTTTTTAATATATGTATTAGTGATGCTACGCATATCAATTTTCAGTATTCGCGAAAACGAATATTCGCCGAATCATTAATTTTAAGGTTTAGTGCCACATAATATTTAAAATTTAATTGGAAAAATATCTGCCTTTGCGTCAGTAACAATAAATTAAAAAAAAAAACTGTCACACTACTTTAGGTATATATCATTATTATGACATTGAGCTTGAATTTGGCAAATACGAATACGAATATCTTAAAATAGGCGAATAGTCGAATAATCACTAATATGTATATACTTTTAAATTTTCTCACAAAAGAGACAAAATCGTTCCAGTTCTTTTTTCTTTCTATTTTATCGTTATAGACAATTGTCTTAATAAAAATCCCTGACTAAATCATTTAACAGCCAATTATTTTGTTAACATTTACTTTTCAATGCTTTATTTTAAATGAAAAAAAAAAATTTCCCAATTCCATTTTATTTCTGTACACTTTTGCTTTCTAATTACAGCAAGTGGCCGAATCAATACTGCCACAATTATTTAATGTCTTATGTGTTACTATGCAAATGATTTCATAAAGTGATTGGTATCATTTTGCCCTCTGCCTTTGTTGGCAAAATAATGGCACTTAACTCTGCTGAATAAATCATTTATTTAATGTAGGCGACCACATCTATCCCCACTAATTCGACCGCCCGGAATTAATAACTGGAAAAGGATATTATATGAAATGGTCAACGGCAGGCCACCACGTGTAAATAAACGATGCTCTTAACTAAACATTTGCTTCGAAAATTCGTTTAAATAACGGAACTTTAAATTGTATCATTGTCCTCAAAAATAAAGCCATCTTCTGTCGGCGCTAAATCATTGGATCACAAATCATACTTTTTTAAGTGGGCTTCAAAGGCTACTGTCAATATGAAAATTAAATATATATATATATATATATATATATATATATATATATATATATCGTTACCTTAATATAGAAAGGATGTAACTCGATTTTTTTTTTTTTTAAATTGAGTATTAATTATATTTCGATAGGTAATTCTTCAAGTTATCGATATAAGCCAAATAATGATATTTTTAAAAATTAGTTAGGTTCTTTTTATATTAAGGCAACAATATAATTTAAACAAAGAAAACAACAAGACAAGATAAAATAAACAACAAGAACAACAAGAGAATAAAGTTGAACAATATTTGAATAAATTTTTCATTTATAAATCATGTACATCAAACAAATAAATCAATTCACTATAAAAATTATTAAAATGAAAAAATATATACATTAATGTACATACAAACATACATAAATATGTATACACGTGTTTTTTTTTTTAAGTGAAAACTTCTATTGGCGCGATACGGAGGTTTTGGATGAGACAAAACATCAGAACTCGCGACACCGTCACGCTTGTAGCATCTCGGTTTGTGCGAATGCCTAGTCGGAGTGAAGTTAGCAACCTACAGATATTGGGGTTTATTATGGTTCTCGATTCGACTTTGACTGCTGTAATAGATTAAAGAAAAATGTTGTGTGATTTTCCTTTTTCCTACAACTGGCAACACTGATCTTTGAGAGCATACGAGTATTGTTTTTACATGAACATTATTGATATTTATTCAAGCCATGTTCGGTTTCAAATTTGTAAATGTTCGTTCGCTCTTGTATAACTGAAAACACAAACTTCATTACACTCGTCTCTTAACTATCGTGTGTTGATTGTTCTCTGTTCATAGTTATTCATCTGTATTGAATAGAAACGAATGAATAAAATATAATGATGAAAGTTTCATGATCATCATTATTAAGTTTCATGCAGCCCTTTATTATCTGAAGACATGACATACTGAAGATCGATGGCATGATATTTCATAAAAATTTTATATCTAATAAATCAAAAATGTTTAGAAACACCAATTCCAAGTCCTTGAGATCAGCATTATATTAAATATATCTTTCTATGAAAATTTATGAATACATTTGACTTGAACGCTGTAATCATTATTATTGAAAACTTTAACAACTACAACCTCCCCCTGCCACCATTCACACATCTCTGCAGTGTCTTTCTTCATAATTTCATCAAAGTTGTCATGCCATCATCATCATCACAGTTTTATTTCCTTTTTCCAATATAACTACTAAAAAACTTGATATTTATTATATTTTCTCCTCTGTACGCTTAATATTTCTTTTCTCTCTATCTAAAGCCGCATTAACATTTGTTGCTGCTCCTGTCATTGTCTTTGGGTTTCGGTCCTTGCAGTTATTGTCCTTTCGTTTATGTTTTGTTTATTTGTAAAAAACAAAAATTTTTCATTCATTACAGCGGTGTGTATATGATGTCTTTTGTATTTGTATTGAATTTTATATCAGTTTTTACGTTTGTTTGCCTTTTAAATTGCCATCAAGTTGCTTGTTTGTTTATTGTTGCTGTTTAACCCTCCGCCTACAGTTGCTTAAAGGAACTTTTCTTTTTTTTTTCTTTTATTGTAACAAAATACTGTTACAATTGTTATTCTTTGTTTGCTATTAAATTTGTTTAACTTTCTGTTGCTTTTTGTTTTACTTGACAACTTTTCAATAAAGTGCTATTTATTTTGCGATTTTCTTTTGATCAATAGAAAATAAGAAATCTGTTTATAAAACAAAATAAAGCAAAGAATCTTTTGTTCACATTTATAAGCTGTGTGTGTATTTCTATTAATTTATTTGTACGGTTTTATTATTATAGATGAAGCTTTGATTGTGGACAACATTTAAAGAAAATTTGTTTTACAATGAATTATGTTGTTTTAAATTTGGACACATTAAACGGGAATTATTAGTACTTGAGGTTTTTTGTTTTGTTTTGTATGCTATTTCGTCCTGAATGAATAGTAGCATTTATTTATATTTGCCCAATTCACAAGGCTTGTTGTATCGCTTATTGTTGTATGTGGAAAGACAATTTCAAACAAAATTTCTTAAAACAAAAACATTTTTAGAACAATTTATTTTTTTTTTTTACAGAATTTTTATTTAAAATTGTCTTTTCATATACAACAATAAGCGCTACAATAAGGCTTGTGAATTGGGCAATTGTATTGCAAATATTATCGAAAAATTCTTAATTATCTTTCAATTCCTAAAAAACGGACTGACCAGACAGTCCACTTTGTATATATTAGTGTCTGTACAAACCTCGCTAAGAGTACTGCTGTGGACAAAGCCAAAGATTTAGGTTGTTGTTGTCTCTCCTGGTTGTAAGACTTGCGAAGCGTGTATGATATTTTTAAGCCATTTTCTAAAAATGTTCAACAACTTTTGACTGTTGATTTAAATTTTTTTTTGTGATACCAAAACAACACTGGAAAAAGTGAACAATATAATGGATCAGAAGTTTTTGTTAGATCGCGGTCTTGATTTCTGTGATCAGATTGCGTTTGGTGTTAACAAAGATAATGGTGTTTTTTGTTTTATGCAACGATGGTGCAAGGAGTTTTCGTTTTGCTACGTCCCAAAACAACTTAATTCCTTGTTCGAATCCTTACAATTTCATTTGTATTAAAAAGTTTTGAATAATTTTTTGATTTTTGATTTAGGAGGCCTCAAATGGAATTCATATGTTCTTGCCACATATGTATGTAAATAGTCTGCCCCTATTAAGATAACAACTTTATAAAGCTGTCTACACGATGTTCAGCATCTCTTTTCTACTTGGATTGATTCGTGTTGAAGTGGTTTGTAGTTACCTGTTTAGAAAAATTAAGTTTCAGCTGATTAAGTCTAAATTACTACAGATTTGTTTATGGCTTTTTTCCTGCCCTTTGTAAAAATTTTAATAAAGTATATTAAATTAAAGAACAAACGAAAAGTAATTTCTAGTTAATTAAATTAACTTTGTGTTATATTTTTATCCTGTAAGGATTTTTCGTCCTTAGATCAAAATAAATACTCGTACATAAGAAGTATTTTGATACTTTTGCATGTGGATTTCTCTGGGAAGAATCAAATTGTGTAAAATAAGTTTTTACAAGACAGCGGCGAAAGTCGGTGATGGCAATGAATTCTCACTTTCGCTCGGTGTTAAAAGAGCGTTCAGTTTGGCCCGCAACAAAATTACTGGCATTAATCTTATTCACATTTTTTATGTGTCACATATTCATTGTCCCACTATTGTAACTGAACAACATCACATAAATATGAGGCTATGAGAGCAATAGTACATCAACTCACCAGAATGCCCAGTAGAGTTAAATGACATTTTCTAGAGTACTCGTACATTTATTTCGTACCAACGAAACGTTTTCGATTTTTAAAAATTTGTTTTTCCATACTTCCACTATGAGTAGAAAAATAATTGGTATTTTAGGTATTAACAAAAAATTACTTATTCACCATGTTTTGTATTTTATGAGTTAGGCCACTATTGCTCTCATAGTCTGATTTAAATCGATTTCTTCTTGTTTATTGCTATTTTTAGTTTTTCATTAAGTTTAAAACACGTTTTAGTTATAATTTTTGTTAATTACTCTCTATGCAGTAATTTTATTAGAACACATGTTTCTCGTATTGGCTCCAATAAAGGCACGTACTCGTATACGATTTTTTGTTTTTGGTTTAATCTTATTATTTTTAAATTGTAGATAATAAAGCTAATGATTCTTAAACTAACAACACACTGTGAGATTAACAATTCTCAAAGAATCGAGAAAAAAAATAATCTTTGATCACTGTTTAGTAGATACAAAGATCCTGAAGAATTAAGAATATAAAATACTTTATTTCCTATGATTTTTTAAGCTATTTCTTAAACTACGTTAACAATTATCAAATATTTGTAAAAAAAAAACGTAACCACTAGTTTTGCTTAGGGAAGGTGTCATTTAACTTGATTTATTATATATGTATACTATATTACAAAATAAAATAAATTATTCTACAAAATCGTATTTTTATACAGATTTTTAAAATATATAAACCCATAATTATAGAAATAATGGAATTAAAGGAAATAAATTATTCGTGTCTGTCATGAGTTTCACATCCGTGTGAAAGTGAATCTTTTCCGAATATTTTGGTGTTCTGACATTCACTTCCGAACAATTTTTTTCGTTTTACTTTCGACTGCACTAAGCTGTGTGAAAGCAAATAGAAGCTCATTTATTACACAATAAAACTAATTTAATTTGAAAAGCATCTTGTTTTTGACTTAATTTACCTATCTAATTCGGAAATAAAAACCAATATATGTTTGATAATAACACATGGAAAAGGAGATTTAATAAATTCCCACATTAGCCACCAATCGAGTAAAAATATTCGGAAGGATGCCGGACAACGAATATTCTATTTTGTGGTTCGGAAATTTTCATTATAATTGAAAACGTTGGGAACTCATGACAGACACGATAAGTTTCTTTCTTGGTCATGTGTTTTTTTCACAAATATTTGTTAAGTGTGAACGTACCTTATGAACTAACGGAGTAATAAACCTTATTTGCATTTAACTTCACGGAATCAAAGACTTCCTAACAAACATGTCAAGCTTGCCTAAAGAAAAATTTGTATGTGTTTTTAGTAGATCGCAATAAAAGAACTGTGAATGCTTTTAACGTTATTTTGCACAAGCTTGCATTCTAGGGAGCTTCAGAACACATTTTCTTTTTGTTATTTTCTTACATTTATTGTAAATGTGTTTCAAAAAGTTACGATATAATGTGGGGAATAGTAGTGTTATATATACTCGTATATATTTGTGTTTCTTTCCATTAACGAATTTACTCAAGCTTATCAAAGCTTTTCCCAAAAAAAAGGAAATGTGATTAATTTTTTTATTATTCAAACTTACTAAAACCTTTTTCTTTGGGTTGCTTTAGTTAAATAGTCAAACAATCAATGAAAAACGTGATTTGAATCAATAGGAAACCAAAGTACATAAATATGTTTATTTTTCTTCTACTTTTTCTTTGTAACGTTTTAAGTCAACTAAATGTTAAAATATAAAAGTGTCATTAATAACCAGATTTATTTCTATTTTTATGTTAATTTTTCTCCCAGTCTTTTAATGTTAATGCTTTCCGCAGTGTAGAAACTTTCATCTTTTTTTTGGCGTTGCTGTTCTTTTATTTTTTATTTTTTATTACTAAATCTAAAGTAAACCACACTCACTTTACATAAACTTGATGAAAAGTTTTCAATATCAATCAATAACTTTAGTTGATTTCAGTAAGGCAAAACTTTGGATTTCACTATTTACAACAGCATGATGTAACGAAGTGATGTGAAGTTTTTTCAACGTTTCTTTGGTATTGTTATTTGCACAGTGGAAATAACCCCTTAATAATAAAAACTCATTGTAAACATAAAATATCATGAAAATAGAAAGACTCAACTGGACTTTTGCCATTTTAAGTTATTATTGTATGTTCTATCAATTGTTTTACACACTGGCCAACTGAACAAGTATTTTCTGATGGTCTTAACTCCTTTTATGCATTAATAAATTAATCTAAATATATACGCAGAGCTTGAGGGCATTTTTAATACATATTTGAAGAATTGAAAATAAAAAAAAATTATATTTATTTAAGGGTTTCTTACAATAAATTAATATAAAACAAATATATTTCCTTAATTCAGGCAATACTATTTGGTGGCTGAAGTGGTTAGCGCGTTGACTACTTAACAAACAATGACTTGGGCCTGAGTTCAAACCCTGCCCAGAGCACGTCAATCAATATCATTAATTTCTCTAATGTACATTAATGAGACATTGTATTAATTGTTGTCGGACTATTGAAGCGAAGAAGGCATAGCACTGGTCACTAAAAAACATTTCCGATAGCGATTGATGCTATTCCAAGCTATTATACACAACATCGCCCTCCTTCGTCGGTTAGCAGAAACATCGGCGAAGTAAAAAATTTAATAAAATGCCTGCTAATACAGCTTAACAAAGTTAATGCGTCTACGTACCATCGGAGGGAGGGGTCTCAAAACTGATATTAAAATTAACATAACGCGCAAAGCAGAGTTGTAAAATAGTTAAGCCTTCTTCTACATTTGCAACATCTTACTTCTATATACTATCTCTTTCCTTAAGTCTTGGCACGATGCATTGTAAAAGTAGGGGCCTTAAAAACCAAAATTTCTCTAATAACTTGACAGCTACAAATCATGGGTTTGGAATCATACTATACTCAGATTATATTTTAACAATACGAATGTAAACACACAGAGAAAACAGTGCCTAATAAATACCTAATAAAATAGAACAAAATTAATAAGATATCTCTACGGATTTTTTTCAAGAAAGAAGTCTTATTAATTTAATAAGGAAAACCTTTTTGAAAAAATCAAGAAGGTTTTTATTAGGTATTCTTATTGATTTTTTCAACAAGGTTTTCCTTATTAAAATAATAAGACTTTCTTCTTGAAAAAAATCCGTAGAGATAACTTATTAATTTTTTCTCTGTGTGGTGTTAGGAAATACAAATTTTATGTCATCAGAAAGTCAAGGTACGTGCGGAGCGCGTATTTACAACATGAAGTTGTATTATCTTGATGAGGGGTACTGGAAACATATTTATAAAATTTACGTCTGTTGGGACTCGAACCAAGGAGCTTCAGTTTCGTAAATAGGCACTCTAATTACCTCACTACTAAACCTTGCTACATGTTACCAGCCAGGTTAAGAAGATAATTTACACATGATCATAAAAGAACCTAATGAAATCAATAATAAATGCCTTTTTGAAAAAATCAATAAGATGGCCTAATGAAATAAATAAGAAATCCTTTTTTTATTCAATTCATATGAAAACCTAATAGAATCAAAAAGTTTTTCTCTTTGGATTGTTTTTTGGTGCCAAAAATAACGAAATTTGGGTAAAAAAAATTGTGAATAACAAGTTTTCTTCTTAATTTTAAGTATTTCCCTTAATTAATTTTCCTTAAAATTAAAAACATTTACCACAAAAAAAAATAATAAGGAATATCTTAGGAAAAATCTTCGCTTCTTTCTGCTGTGATACCCCTTAGCGTAAAAACCTTTCATAGAGAAAATCTTCTTGATTCTATTAGGCAGTTTTGGCCCTGTGCATCAGTGTATTGTTCGTAAAATCTTTAAAATTCATCTGCACTTATATGATAAAAATCTATTTGTAATAGTGATGTAACGAATATTAATTTTTAGTATTCGCGAATACGAATGTGAATATTTGAAACAATATTCGCGGAATACGAAAATTAGTTTTAAAGTTTAGAGCCACATAATATTTCAAATTTAATTGGAAAAAATAATTCCCTTTGCGTTAGTAACAATAAATTTAATTACACTGTCACACTACTTTAGGTATGTATGTGTCATTATTATGACATTAAGATGCCAGATGCTACCGAATATTTTCAAATTGTTTTACCTTCATGCATACTTTCAAATTTCGTTTTTCTTACTCTTCGTGCGCTTTTAATTAATAATTCAGTGTTGTTTGGGAGAACATATTTTCGCAGATTGCGCAGCCACATGTGGACTTTCACATAATTATTTTTAGTTCTTCCATTTTTGAAGTCCAACCTTGCCCAAATGAGAACTAATTACTAACTTAACATGATATGAATTTACAAATAAGACTTTAACTTTTAAATGATACGAAATATAATTTTCGTTTGTTTTTAAAGAGGATTAATATCATGCGTCAAAGATAAAGGGGTTTCTTTCTTTATATAAAAATTATTATAAATTAATATATTATTGTACATTTTATGTACTTTTTTAAACTTTTTGTATGTTATTTTTTTTTTTTTTGGGAAAATGTATGGGCAAATTATTCGAGAAATATCCGCTTGAATTTGGCGAATACGAATACAAATGTGAATTTCTTAAAATAGGCGTATAGTCGAATAATCGAATACGAATACGAGTATTCGTAACATCACAACAAAATTACTGAACAAAATATATAAAAAAACACTCATTTAATCTGTCTCACTTTGTGTTCTACTGTCCAGAATATTGAGAGCATAAAAATCAAGTAGTGCCAGTAATGCAACAACAGCAATATTTAATACAAAAAAGAAAATTACAGGTTGTCAAGGATATTTAATTATTCAAACTTTTACAGACCTGCACTATCCCAATAGCAATTATATTAATAATAAAATGCTACAATAACAACACTACTAATAAAAAAAAAAATATCAACAGATTACGCACTTGTCTATATTTATGTTGTTTATACTCGTAATATACATATGTATGAAGTATGTATGTATGTGTGTATGTATATTAAAATTAGTTCTTAAATAAAATAAAGTATTTATTAAGTGTTCACTCATACATACATATGTAGTACATAACCATATACATTCAATTCTACCTTCATACATAATAATTTTGCACAATTGCTATTGTTTATATGAGTATATATTTTGTTATTATCAGGATCAGAAACAAAAATAAGTTTTACGCAAAAGATAATATTTAATTTATTTCTAATTTATACAATTTACAATAAATATAATAAATTGCTTGCTAGTTTCATAAGTATTTCATGTTTAACATAAATTAAATGTCAAATAAATTGCAACTAACAGTGGTACAACATAAAACGAATTGTTTATAAATAAATTAAATATTTTTTGTTGCATTTTGCTAGAACTAGTGGGAACGTTATAGAGGGTGAAAGGTTTAGATTGTGAATGTGAAAATGTAGAAGGCTTAATTCTCTTGATGTTTTTCTGAAAAAATAAAATTTATGTGTGAAAATCTATGGGCAAATTTCTGAAATTTAAACGATTTAACTTGTTTGGAGTAAGCCATGCAATTAAATTTTTGAACTTAAAATTTTCTAATATTTAAGTATAAATTGGCGGTACAGTAAAATATCGAAATATTGTTTAGGTAAATTATTTATGGCCGCAGCTCTATTTTTTTTTTTTTTTTTTTTTTTTTTTTTTTGTAGTTCAGTTTGGATGGACTAAAGGCATAAATAATACTTTGTTTTTACAGCAGCTCAAAATACTTTGTACATCTCTCTATATATGTTGAATGAATTCCGCTCTTTCCTCTACACATTCGTAATTTGTTTTAAAATTTCACTGTAGTTTTCAATTACGCTACAAATTTTCTACAATAATTTGGATCAAATTGTTTAAAGAAAACTTTTCCATTTTTGTTTAATTAAAACAAAACAAAATTGTTACATATTTTTTCCCTCCATTTCAGTTCTTTTAAATTAAATTGTAAGAAAAATTATCCTTCTCAATTTTAACACTTTTATCTGCAGGACTTTCGGACTCTTTTTTGCAAAATAATAGCAACTTGAACAGTCAAAAGACCATTAATGTTGATTTTAAGATGTTGCTATTGTATAAAAGCTCTATTTCGTGCATCCTTTCCAAATTACTGCTAATGTAAACTGTTGTTGCAATTGTACAGCTTTGGCTTCTTGTAACGTGTTGTATCGCAGCGGAATATTTTCTAGAAAGTAGCGACAATCTACACCTTTTTGTAGGATTATTCCAAGGCTTATTTTTTATTTGTTTATTTAAGAAAATAAAATATTAAAAAAGAATGAGAAACAAAGCTGTCGAACGCCAACAAACAAACAGTGGCCTGGTTGTACTTAACCCTAGATTGGTATACTTAAATTTACCCCTGTATTGGTAAACTTCGTCGAGTCGACGAATATCATATTTACCTCTACATAATTATGTAACTGTGCACATTTTGTTAATAGAGACAATTTTATTGTATTCTTTAAGATGTTTTAAATGATAATTAAACATATTTTTTTAAATTTTTCTTTTATTTATTTAATTTATTGGTAATTAAAAACTAACATAAAATTTTGGTTTGTTTCACAGGTATGGTTATAAAAAGAACTTAAATTTAACTTCATAGTACAAATTTGAATGGTATACTTCGTCGAAGCGACGAAGTGGATTTCAGAAATTTAATAAAAAAACTTACATATAAGCAACGATCAACAACGCATGACCACACACTACAAAAGCAGACTGTTGACTAGCGCTACAAAGAAAATCAGAGTATTACGTGTTAAGAGACAAAAGATAACACGTAAATAAAAAAGGTGTTCGTCGATTCGACGAATGTATACCAATCTAGGGTTAAAAATAATTGCCAACGAAGCCTAATTTGAAGTCGCCCACAGCTGATTTACAATAGATCGTATATAATATAATTTTTAATTAAAAGTGAAACTATAAATATGCCACAAAGACTTAAAATTTTACATTTGTTTTACTTCAATAAATGAAAATTCAAAAACAACAAAAAAAAACAAATTAATTTATCTAGACACATTTATTTTTGCGTCTATGTTAAATACCAGAACAAAACTTGTCTTATTCAAATTACACCATTTGTATTCATTAATTTTCAACCAACAAAGTTATGACAATATAGGCTGACATATCATTAAACATTTTTGCCAGCCACCCTTAATGACGTCTGCTGTTGTATATATGCACACACATACATACATACATACACATATTAAAATTAAAATTAATTTTATATGTAGAATATAATTTTAATTAAATATTTGTTACAAAATACTCATTAAACCTTTTTATCTGGCGTCAAAAGTTTAAGTGTAAAACATCTAAAAAAAGAGAAAACCAAAACAGAAAACTTTTAACACAAAATATTTTATCAAATTAAAAATTTATTAAAATAAAGGACAACTAACCATTGAACTCGAGCAAAAGTTTTTGGGGCAGGCAACAGTACATAGATTTCTTAAAGAATGCGATTGTATTAGTTAGCATAGATGTTATAGTTACAGTAGTGTATGGTAGAGTTTATAAATATTTTATTCTTAATTTGTTGTTTATAGTTGTGTGAATTTAAAATTTTGTTTGTATCCTAAAACAAAAAAAAAGATATGTAGAACTGGAAGCAACAAAAAACTTTTGACAAATTAAAACTAACCACATGAAATTTTAAAATATGAAAAATAAATCAAGTATGTATATAAACATTTATAAGACTTCTACGTATATGTACATACACAAGTGTGTGTGTATATGTATGAAAGTTTAGTTAACACAAAAAAAAACTACCTTCTCTGTAGAATTAAATATTTTTCAAAACGAAATTTGCAAACAATCTCAATTTTAAAATAGAAAAATGCGAAAATATTTAATGGAAACGAAAGAGAATTTTAATATATAAATTTTCTTTTTTATTTTCATTTTATTTAATAAAAAACTTTCGCTTGGATTTCCCCAAGCGGTTTAATAATAAATTTCGAAATTTATATGTATGTATGTAGTACGTACATAGTTCTTGGTTTAAAACACACAAAAATAATATAAAACTATAAAATTTTATAGTAGAAAAAAAAGCATAAAAACGAGAAATTTCTAATTTCAAAACAACGCAAATAAAAAAAACTAGAAAATAAAAATCTGTATCTAAATACTGACACCACAGCCGCAAAAGACTGACAACAGGAACACCGTCAGCTCTAATACTGACACCAGTCAACAATTGCATGAAACAACACTTACACACACGCACACACAAGTATTGTAGACACCTACAGCTACTAATGCAATCGAATAACTTAGAGCACTCTTTTCTTGCTGTGGTAGTTGGTTCAATAAAACGCGCTAGAAAATCAACAGCAACAGAAAATAATGCTCCATAAGTGTTGTAAGTGAATGAACGAATAAAAGGGTTGGGTAAAAATAGACGAACCATGTACACAGACATACATGTGTATTTATGTGTGTCAGGATTGTACTATTTTTTTTTGTTGCTTCTTAAGTTCTATACACATGACACGAAGATTCTGCTCAGTTGGAAGCAACATGCAGAAAGTTTCTATGTACGGTATAAATGCAAGTACGTGTGTATGTATAAGTGCTTTTCTGTTAAAATTTACTTTTGTTGTTGCAGCAAGCGCAGTACAGAGCATTGGCTTTTAAAATATTTCGTCAGCTTCCGGCTTCTGTTGTTGCCTCATACAACTACTATTCTGTTGGTATGAATAAAGTTATACTAAATATTATTACTAGTAGTTTGTAAATTTTTACAGTATTTACTGCTCTTAACAAGTAAAATAGACACACACAGTCAGATTTACCCCCAAACCGCTTACTTATACATACAAAGAAATTTAACAACAAAAATATTTAAAATTTACTCTAACGCCCTCTGTAAAAGTGATATATATATAATTTTTTTTATTTTTATTTTTTTTTTTTTTTTGCTTTACATAATATACAGCAACCGATTCAACAGAAAGCAAAACCAACAATAGTAAATAGTTACTTGTGTTGATAAAACGAATGAATTGCTTATACCGAAAATAAGCGGCAAATACAAAACGAGTTTACAATATTGTAAACGAATTGGCAGAAGAAAATGGGTTACCATTCCAAAGTTATTTATTTAAGTATAGCAAAAGGACATTCTTGGAAAAGAATACAATAAGATTTCTATTATAAAAAAAATCGTGGTATAGATTCTGTTTCTGTGAAATTTTTTTAGTGAGTATTGGACAATGCATGTCCCCAAAAATATATGTAATTTTTTTTTTTAATTAGAGCCAGCACTCGGGGGATGACCCCTACGTATGCAAAGCATTGAGCCGGAACAAGGAAAATAGGTTTTGGGAAGGAGGATAAAGAAAGTAGTGTTTGTGGACGATCGATTTGAACCCTAACACACTGAAAGTGGCTGGAAAGACCTCTGCGGGGAGTTTATTCCACATGCGAACAGTAGCCGTACTGTACGAAAGCACGAATTCTCTCTGTAATGCGTAGTGCTGTTCACTGACATACCGACCATAAAGAGATGTGCTCTTGATGAAGAGCGAGTTGTACGTGAAAAGTTACGGGTTTCGGGAACAAGTTCCCTGATTTCATTAGAGCACATTCCGTTGTAGTAGCGATAGAACAATGAAACACAACCAACATTGTGTCGATGCTCCAGTGAGTCAATAGAGTTGGCTACCCTACTGTCACCGATAAGATTCTTCGCCCTATACTGTACGCGGTAGAGTAACTTCAAAATAGATTTTGAAGCACCGGCCCATACATGAGAGTTGTATTCCATTTTCGGTCGTATAAAATTTATTAAAGAAACTGAAACCTACAATTTTATTAAATTTTGCAATTGACATTTGTCTGTTGTAAGTAATGCGTAGCACAAAGAAATGTTCTTTATCAAAATATTATTTTAATACACATACTTACGTTAATTAAAAACATTTTTATGTTGTAATATTTTCGATGATTTAAATTGACTTACCTAAAAAGAAGAGAAAAAACAAATTATTAGTTCTTTGCATTTTAAAAAATCCTAATATTAGTTTAAATTTTAATTTATAAGAAATTTGCAAATAAATAGTTAATTTTATTAATTGTTTTACTTCGCCGATGATTGTGCTAACGACGAAGGAGGACAATGTGCTGTTTATTAGCTGGGAATTGTACAAATCGCAGCTGGAACAGTTTTTAGTTGCCAGTGCTATGCCTTCATCACTTAAACAGTCCAAAAACAATTATTACAATGCCACACTGATGCATATAAGAGAAATTCAGGACGTTAATTGAGTTCCTCTAACCAAGGTTTGAAACAGGTATCAATGCGCTAACTATTTTAGCCAACACAAGCCTCATTTTGCTGTATATGCAATTGGTCAGATTTTTATATCCTTTTCATACGATACAGTTAAAAAATATTTGATTCGCTTTATCTTTCTCACTTGCACGTTTCACACCCGTACAGACTTATTTTTTTCGTTTTAAATATATTCATTATTGTGTTTGTTCGAAAATATGAGTCGATCTAGAAACTTCAGAAAAATAAAGTTTGAGCGGACTTCATTAATGCAACATTCCAGCAAAAAAAGAAAATAAAATGGAAAACTTATTATTGAGTCCGATAAAAAATGTCAAATTTTCATAGGTGTGATGGGTCTTATATACACTGAAAAACAGTTTTACATAAATTCAACGAACTCCTGTTCCTTGAATTAAATTCTTTGAAATTAAACGTATTGTACGTTGTTTCAGTAAAATATTTCTTGAAATTAAAAGTAAAATTTTATGTATTTATGAACTCAACGTTGAATCCATTATTCGAGTTTATTCGTTGAATTAAACAATGAACTCGTTTTTTGATTTAACGTAAAATACGTTGAATTTAAGAAACTCTTTTATTTATTTAAACACAATGAACAAATACTTTGATTCAAAGAACATGTTTCTTGATTTTAAGTAATAAACATTGATTTTGTTGTATGAATACGTTGGATAAAGGAATAAATTCTTAAAAATCAACGTACGGTTTCAACGAATGCTTTCTTAACTTCAAGGAACTGGTACGTTGAATTCAACAAGCCAATGATTGTCATACGTTGAATTTAAAGAACAGTTCCTTGGGTACAAAATAAGGAATAAAATCGTTGATCCAACGAATTTTTTCCTTGAATTTAATTGCTTTTTTGGTTGAGTGTAGGTATTTACAGTGCGGGATGTTTCTTGCCGTCTGCAGTTCCTTAGGAGCTAAATTTGCAATCCACGTGTTCTTAGAGGTGAATATACCTAAAGTCAATTACATGTTCATATCCACGGGTGACATCATAAATGTCATCAATGCTAAACGAAATACATCCCGGCAGAGTTGGGTTTCAGTCCGGGTTTCACATACAAAATTCATGCGTTAAACCAACAGTAGATTTAATAATCGTTTATGAATATGGGGATTTTTATTTAGATATTTTCAGTGTGCATTAAGAATGGCTACAACTAATGGTGTGATCAACTGCTACTCCTACCCAGCAATTATTACCAGTGACTAGAGTATCCCCACTCCCGAATTAAGGCGCACATATATTTTTTGGCGAAACCCCAGACCGTCTCCAAACGAATTAGAAATAACTACAGACATATTTAAAGCGAGAAAGGTTATAAAAGATGACTTTTGCAATATTCTTCTCAAAATTATTCTTTTAGTGCTTGATGATAAACAACACCCTGGTGTTGCATTTCATATGGAATAAAGTAATTGCGTTTTCCGGACATGAAACGGATGAAAGTGCAACAGGCAGTACTGTGTGTCGGGTGCTAGAGAAGGATACACCAGGTGCTGTCTATATTGTGGAAAAACTCTGACTTTAATTTTCTTTGACTAGATATCTCCAATAAATGCTTTGACAAAATGATTATTCAGTTGGACCGAAGAAGGGAGGGACTAACGTTGATCTTGAACACAACGGCTATAAAAGACGTAGACCCAATTGAATTGGAAAAATTTATTTCCTTTTATTTGATTTTTATCTCATTAGAAAAAGTAAATGGAAACTACTAAAAAAATCATTAAATATAACCCGCAACAATGCACAAAATCAATTAAAAACTGCATTGTTGAAAAACATCAATGTTTTATTTTCTACTTCTTCATCTTTTGTTCTCAAAACACTCTTCATTTCCTAAAAAATCTTACAAATTAATGGCCAGAGTCTTCTTTATCTTGTAAAAATAAAAAAGGTTTCTTCAATGTTGTTATAATTGTTAGTAAAAGCTGATATTCCAGCTAAATATACAGGAGACTTACCGTTGTTAATTTCAAAAGAAATCGCACTTGCTTACAACAACAGGATCACTTTGATTTATTTTTCTATTGGAGCTTTAAAAATCCTAATGTTCGCCTTAAGTTGTTTTTGAAATTTCCCCTTCTAACCGGATTAAAATATACGTATTCATAAAGTATGACAACCATTTCGATGAATATTCGTCATAAGTTCATTGTTGTTGTGTTTTTACTTCGTTTTTACTCTTAAACTCGTGTATACTCTAGTAAAAAATAATGTGAAAGTGTGTATAACTATATACATACATACATATGTACGTATTTTTGTATGTATGTATGTATGTATTGACTAGGAGCAAAATATTTTAGTAGGTTGCAACATTGCAGTAATAACAGAAGGTCGGTACATCCGTTTTTTCTATTTCTACTACAAATTTTTTGTCATACATTATTTTACTTTTAGAAAATATAATAGAAAAAATAAAATCAGAAGTATTCGAGTTTGAAAATCTTTAATCATATATTGTTTTCAAAAAGCTTTTTAGTTTAGATAAATAAATACATATGTACATACATATATTATATAATATAAATACATAAAATATTCGTATCTATTTTTTATATGTATATTGTTGTTGTGTCAGCTGCACTTTTTTGTTGGTTTTCTAGCAAACTGTTACAGCCTTTAGTAATAACTTTAACATAGAATGAATGATATTAGTGGTTGCTTCATATTGGGGTGGGTGTATAGAGTGTTATGGTGTTGTTAGTAGTGGTCTCCTTTTTGTAACTTATGTTACTACATATGCACATGTGTACATACATACATATATACTTTTTATTATTGGTGCTTTTTCTTGCTTCTAACTACTTGTATTACAGTAAAATGTTGCTTGATGTTCAGCATAACAGAAAAAAATATGTATTTGGGATTATTGAAAAGAATTTTAAATTAAAACTTCCAAGACATCTTTACACTAAAATTCTGCTCTGTTATTTCAACCATTTTCTATTTAATAGAGAAAAATAAAAACAAACCTTGTCTATTTTAGTATGTATATATAAAGTCGGTTATATCGAGTCATTTTAAGACACAACAAAAGTATGTTAAACACCCTGATGTTTACTGACCTACAGACTGAAATGCATGTACAATTATATAGTAGATATAGTAGATGCATGTGTTGTCTGTGTATGCTGTCTATGCAATAAGAATCAGTTGGTGGCTTATTTTTCATTCTATTTTCTTACTTTAGCTAATAGAAGATGTAGGTATATTTACATATGTATGTAAGTAAAATTGTGTAAACCTTCAATTTATTTATGTATGTATATATGTTAAGGTCTGTATTAGCTGCACACACACACACACACACACACACACACATTCACTATAATTTATTATGTATTTCTTTTTCCATAAAAAATATTTACGCAAATATATACTGACATACATACGAGTATTTATGTTTCTGTATGCATTTTATAGAAACGTTATGCGTTTACACATCCGTTAGGATATTAAAATAGAATTTATAGCATTTTAGAAGAAATTTAATTTCATTTTATATCCTGTTATAAACATTCAAACATATATACATATAAAATAAGCAAGAAACATCTGCTCTTATGTCTACAGAATTATTTTTTACATTTATGCCAATACATATGTATATATATATGTTTTTTTTTGAAGGCCATTGAATACTATAACTTTGAAGTTAGGTTCTTAGCTTAAGATGTTGAAAGATGTATTGCATTTAAAAATTAAATCAAAACATAAATTTAATTATTGTCTATGTTCACTTTGAATGTGTGTATCTGTCTTGTTAACAAATATTTTAAAGTCATGTCATTTAAGGTGTTGAAGTTTAAGTGTTTATATGAATCTGTGATGCATGAAAAATACAAATGAAGAGCAGTTTGGTATGATTTGCTAAATACATACACATCTTTTATTAAGTTAAAATATATTCTATTTAGAATCAAGAAGCGAACAAAAAAGTAATTTTTTGTTTAAATTTATTTATTGCAAAACAATTAGATAAAAATATTATTTACGAGTATGATTTCAAGGAAAAACGATATTTAGTAAAAAAAAAAATAAATCAACTGTATTTAGTATCCACTTTCTATACTATAGCTAAGCAAATTTTACAATATTATTCTATGGTATCGATTATCGTTCTGTAAAACAGTAAATGAAAAGCTTTCGAGTGAGGAATAAAAAAATTGTATATTACAAATTTCATATGAAAAATATTTAAACGAAATAAATCAAATTCCCAATTACACAGAATTGTCGATTCGGATTTAGTGTTATAGTGAAAGTAACAATTTTAAATCTTTTCATATGAAAAAATAAATTGCACAGATAATTTATATGTATAAAAAAAGTAAAAGATTTTAAACGTATGAACAGTAAGTTTGCTAGAAAAATATAGTTTTATTTTCCAACTTACGGATTTAAATATTTAATACATTAAGATAGAGATTTTTGTTGTTGGAACAATGAAATTAGGTAAGAAGCTTAAAATTTTTGATATCAGATAATAACAAAGGGGTTTGAAAATTAATTTTGGCTTTTGTAATTTTATATTAAGAGTAATTTTATTATTAAGCTATTTAACACTTGCTATCTTTAAGTATCGTAATAAAATACACCGTTCTATACTAATACCAAGTAATCATTCTTCGAGTATACGCTTTTAAAATAACTTAAAATTCATATATTTAAAAGAATGGCAGATTTTACAGTTTCCAGCAAATGGCCGTGCAAGAGACCCAATGCGAAATATCGTAGCGCTTTAATAAAAATAAAGCAGCCGTTAGATTTAATAAAAGAGCTACAATATTTTGCATTTTCACTTGCAACAAACACTGAATGCCTCATTTATCGATTAGCACTTAAAAGTAATGCTTAACAAATATCAATAAAGAAGCTTTCATAGTTTTTTCCATACCTTTAGTGCTGTAGAAAATTTAAAATAAAATAAGTTTTCAACAAGCAAATCTAGTTAAATATGGTACAAGTGATACAAGTTTTAGCAGCAGTAAATGTTGCAATAAATCTTATACAAAAAGGCTTCTATAATCAAATAAAATACAATATTGTAAAAATTTAATTATACTAAAACCAAAATAGAAAAATTTAATTATATTCAATATGGTTAAATAAAAATTATATTTTACAAATTTTTACTAAGATGTTGCCAATTATGTTTGTAAAATATTTCATAAGTCATTTTATCAAAAGAAAATTATATTATATATAATTTTTGTTAAGTGTCAAGTTCTGTGGTTTTGTTTTACATCATTTGGTAAAGTATATTGAACACAAGATAATATTTTAAAATTTCCTATAGTACTTAAGACATTTATGAATAGTGTAATTAATACAATTAGAATGACAAAGTACTTGAATTTGTAATTAAATGAAAAATATTTTTATAAAAACTAAGAACATAAGTCACTTTAAATTTCGAATTTCTTAAAATGAGGTTAAGTTAATTAAGTTGAAGGACAATTTGATTTTTAATATATAAAATAAAACTAATAAGAGCAATTGGCTAGTGGTAACATACGAGGCGTATGATTGTTATAGAACTGTAATAAATATTAAGTATACGCCATCCACAATGTGTGCCAGAAGTTTGAAATTGTGAAAAGAATATGTATTCGTAATTCATAGATTATGACGCCCGCTAATTTTAAAGAGAAAATATATTTCTAAACATCCTTGACTGCAAGAGTTAATATTTATTCACTTTCTTAACATGTTTTGGAAGATTTCAAACAAACAATTTGAAGTCTGCTTTAGTGAAAAGCATTGCGATTCATATACAAAGCACATTTTACAGATCAAATTCATAATATTATTTTTTTTAAATCGTCGAAACTTAAATTATAATAAAGAGTTAATGTGAGACTGCACGTATTGGAAATGTAATTGTTTACGATAAATAATGCGAAATAGATTTTCTGAAGCCACCAAAAGACTTGGGCCATGAACTGATGCACAAGGATTTATTTTAAGACGACTCGTATTGAAACAAATTTGTTTAAACACATTTTTTAGTTCAGGATTGGAAGTTGCCACGAATGGAAATGGAAAATTTTCAATATGAATTAAAAATTTATCAAATCGTATAATTCTATTAAATTATTAGCACTAATTTTTTTCGGCCACCCCAAAGAGCGGACGCGAAAAGTATGCGGTTCATTATTTTCTTATGCATCCCCATATAACGGCTACAAAGAGTTGTTCTGAAAACACACCTAATGGCACAGTGCTATCATCCTAAATAAAAAATGGCAATCTCCCCAAAAACTGAGTGCCCAAAATTTTCAGCCCACTGTTCTGCATGCTTCCCCATGAAATTAATATCGAAGGAAATGGTTTTTTAAGAAGTCTTCTGATAATAAAACAGTCCGAAATCTCTGAAAACAGCGTTACGTAATATGTGCACAGCTCGAAAGCATAATAATTAAATTACTTTTTTTTGTCCATTTTATATCCTTTTCATGAAATTTTGTAATTAAAAAATTATTTCAAAAGATAATTGACAAACCGAAGCAAGTATATGAGTCGTGTCAAGAGCATGATTCATAAGCATGCTTCAGAAAGCGAAGCAAGTCGTTTTTTGTCTTTTGAACATAGTATTACGTGTAACTACTCAAATTTAACAAATTGATAAATTCTTAATTTTCATAAAAAAAAAACAAAAATAAAAAATATTTTTCAATTTTTTTTTTTGGAAAAATAAAATTTTAATAAATGAATCGATAGAAAAAGTTTTAATTGGTGTCTAAAATTTTAAATGACATTGAATTGGAAAAAAAGTGAAAAATATTAGATATGAAAAGAAAAAACAAATAACGAAAAAGCTAAATGAAAGTGCACAAATACTTTATTAAGTAATTTATATACTTTCGATGAAATTAAAGATTCCCAGAATATTATTGCAGAGAACCGAAATAAAATTTCCAAAAGTATGAAAGACAATAATAGAAAATACTTAAAATTCAACAGAAAACGTACATACACATTTTTAAAATCGTTTCTTTTTGCAATTTTAGTACATTCTTTTTTTACCATAGCAAACAACTAAAAAATAAATTAAAAAAAATGCAAAATAAAACTTGCCAATTTTAAACTTAACATCAATCTAACCATTGAAATCAACATCGATACTATCGTCACCAGCACCAAAAACCTAAAGTAAAATGCAAAAAAAAAAATTGCTAACACCAACCATGATAAAACCAACACATACACACACACGTCAAAGCACATTATTCGTACATCCTGCAGTTCAGGCTGTGATGACAATCGTTAAAAAAAATAAACAAAAAACTTGATTTAAAACACACCAAAAAAAAAAAAAAAACAAAAATAAAATGAATAAAAAAACTTCAACATCTGACCACAGCTATTTTCATCAGAGGTAAAGAAAATTGGATTTGATATAGAAAACAGAAACCGGTCAGACAACAACAAAAAGTGTAAAACTAGGAAATAAAAAGAATATATATTGAATTGAACTCATGGTGTTATCCTTTAACTAGCAATGAAAGTTTTTTGTTTTATTGTTCTATATACTACATATCGTACACGCTAATATAGAAAGGCCCCAACTCAATTTTTTTTCAAATCACTTTTTTTGTTTGCTTAGTTCGATAACTAATAGTGTTACCTATCGATATATGACAAATACGCGATTTGAAAAAAAAAAACTATTGAATTAGGTAGGGCCTTTTTATATTAAGGTAAAGATGTGATGTATGTAAGGCATTATATTTCAGCACATGAATAGATATACAGTGCGATCACGATTTGCGCAACCACCGATTATCGCAACACCCCGATTAGCACAACAGGCAATATTTTTACATTACAGTCTATATAAGTGCAACTTTTTTTTAAAAACCAGTCTCGATAAGTGCAACTTTTTCTGTTTTATTAAATTATAAGCAATATTCTTTCTGAATTTATTTGTTTAGAAACGTAATTTTAACAATTAATTAAGGTTTCAGCAAAGTACTTTTTTTATTTCATACTCTTTACTTTTTCATTCTCACGCAGGACCATGATACTTTTTAAGGAAACCAATTCTACGCCAATGTAATTAAGAAAAAATTTGTCTTTTAATCTGCATGTAGTTTTTTGTTTTGCTTTTTAATCTTTACAATGCTTTGCACGTTGTGTTGTAAATTTTACATGAGTTAAGTGAAGATAATTTTTATTTGAGTATGTATGTATGTATAAAACATTAATTTTATAATTTTTTTTTAATTTATGTTAAAATAATAAAAATTAATGTATTTAAGTTATATAGTGGTGTGGAAATTAAGTTAAATTTTTAGTGGTCGGTTATTGCAACTTTTGGGTAAAAGCAACAACCCCGATTTCCTTTCGGTAGCGCATATCGAGCTTGTACTGTACATACATTCATATGTATGTATGTCTGTATGAGTGCATAACAAAATCAAATTGTTCTTCTGTTCTTTGTGTTTTTTTTTGTTGTTTTTTTTTTTTTTTTTTGCTTAACGCTTTTGTCTTTATCTAGAAGTAAGTGGAACAGACGACACTCAATCAATATATATGGTGGCTTTATTATAAATAGAAAAATTGGAATACACTATATATCATACTTTTCTTCTTCTGATAGCAAAAGATAACCAGTCAAAGTAATGAAATATTGGCGTCACAAAAATATTGTCTATACAGGACAACGAAATTTTGGAATAAATTAACAACACAGAAAAAGATAATGAATAGAACAAAAAAAAAAAAAAATGATGTGGTTTTGGAAAAAGAATCAAAAATTTGCTATTGAAAAAAAAATATTAATATGCTTAGAGAAATGGCAGTTTTTGGAAGATTATAATTCTTTGCAGTCTTTTATTAATAACATGTAGTAAATGAATATAAAATATTTAAATTAACAAAAAGAATGTCACGATAAAAAATTACGTGTCTCTTTCAATCGGCATGAGGCATATTAAAACCAATTCAATTTATAGATTGTTCGTTCGATCAATTTTTCCTAATTTTCACTTAATACTGTGCTCAGAACCGCGAGGTAAAGTTTAAGTTCAAAATAATTATATGGTTTGATTTGTATTTGTTCTATTTTTATTGTTGGCATTTATCAAAATTTTGCTTATGAACATACACACATGTAGGTGTGACACAATGGGCGGAAAATTTGTATACATACATATAATTGAACTATTTAATATCGTGACTCTGTTTAGTTTTGTAATAACCTGATGGCTCCCACAATAAAAATAAGTCACACCAAAAAGTACAATCCGCACATCATATCCAGAAGCATATTCATCCTCAAGAACACTTACTACACTACAATATCTAAAATATACGAACAAAATTTCTCTAACTTAGAAGGAAGTATTCATTTGTAGGCCTTCTTTCTCATGGCATTAATGCATTAACTTTGTATCGAATTTAGCCTTTACCGGGGGTCATACATACCTGGAGGCGTTATAGTACACTAGCAGAGGTTACCCTACTTTTTTCTTGTATTCCATATACACACCAGTTGCTTCATAGATTGGATTAAAATGCGTATGTTTGTTTTGTGGGCAATTGATCAAAGGTGATATCTTGAAAAATCCCACTGTCCATTTTCTCCAAGCAGCGTTTAATCGTCAAGATGCATTACCGAACAATTAGGAGTGTGGACCACACTTAAGAATTAAAAATACTAAATATTGTTAATTTTAATTAAAGATTTAGATTTTTTATTTTAGATAGTCGGCTCCTTCCACAAGTCCCGGGTGCTTTGTACTGTACACCGACTTGAGAAAATGTATTTGCTTTAAGCCTCAAAAAATCGAAAATTATATAATTTTTGTTACAAAAAATACTGCTGCTATTGCTCTGAGTCTAATATTTTTTCGAGGAAATAGCTCAAGCCACAACTTTAATGTCTTCTTTTTAGACACGAATAAAATGCCTTCTCATAAAGTTAAGAAATTTAATGCATCTATGAAATACCAAAGACGCTGCAACAATGCTCTAAAAATTAAGAAAAAAACGGCGCAATAGCAGAGTTGTAAAATAATTAAGCCTTCTTCTACATTTTCACCATCTAGCCTCGATACCCTATCCCTTTCTCCCTAAGTTCTGACACAATGCATGGCATAAGAAATGGCAATGCATGGCATAACAATTTTAGATAAATATTAATTTAATTTTTTTTAAGAAGAAAATGCACAAAAATTTTTAAATGAAAAGTGATAATAAATAATAT
This sequence comes from Lypha dubia, assembly GCA_947311025.1. NCBI lineage: Eukaryota > Metazoa > Arthropoda > Insecta > Diptera > Tachinidae > Lypha > Lypha dubia. The sequence continues at coordinate 17,745,537 of OX371260.1, read as the reverse complement.
TCGTTTTTTTTTTTTTAAATTCATACATATATTTTATTCCTTTAAAGAAATTTTCAATCGGCTGTAAAGTGAACAAAGTGTTTATTGATAAAGTGTCAAGCAAGCAGCGGCTGTTACAGGTCATACAACTTTTATTTAGCGAAAATGTTGAAGACAACAATGAAAATACATATTTACATATTTAGTAAAAATGTTACTCTTAAAGTAAATGTAAAAAATGAAAATCCAAGCACAGCAGGAGCAACAGTTTCAGCATAAAATATCAGAAGCAATTTGATCATTTTGTATAGGAGCTGGGACATACTGTGACAAGTTTAACAACTATAAGGGATAAATAAAAACTTTAGTTCTTTGGCTGGTGGTGGTGAACTTTTATAAAAATTTTCTTTGGCAAATTTTATATCAAAAAGAAAGATAAAAAGTCCTGAGATGTCCTTCAAATTTAAAATAAAAATATATGCAACATTAATGGCATCCGTACATATGTATGTACTTAAAATAAAGTGTTTGTTTGTGCGCACATTAAAAGGATAAAATTTAAGGTAATCATCTTTATTATCAATTCATCAGAATATAATGTTATTGGCATTTAAATAATTTAAATTAAATTGATAATAAGTTGCTGCTGTACTTTTTGTATTCAAAAGAATTTTTTTGATAATTGAAGATTTATAAATTCGAGAGGATATATTAATTTTAATGTCAATTTTGAAATGTGTAAGATATTGATGATAATTTGTACTAAAATTATTTTATTTTAAAAATTAAATAACTTATTATATAACTAATTTTATCAAGCTTGGGGTCTTTTTATAAAAATTAGCAATAAATTAAATTTTTATTTTCGATATTTCGACAGACTGTTGGGAAGCTTCTTCAGAGGAAAAAATAGTGCTATAATTTTCAAAACAACAATGAAAATTATCAATTTAAAAGTAAAAATACGATATCAGAAAATTAAATAACTTAATTATATATGTATATGTGTATATGTGTGTGAATATATGACATTAAGCAATTGATTGCGGATTAATTCAGACATGTATTTATACGTATTGTGTTGTTTGTGTTAAGTGTTTTCTATCATAAATAATTTCCTGCATGAAGATATAAAACAAAAACTCTAAAAAGTTCTAAAAAGTTAAGGTAAAAATCATTAACGATTCATAAAGTTAAAGTGCACATAACAACCAGTTTTCCCATACAATATTCGTACAATAACGCCACAATAACTTTATGTATCGTTTATGAATTACACTTTTAATGTATAATACTGCCAAGATATTGGAAATAATTCTGAATTTTTTTAAATATTTACTCGTAAAGGATCCAAGATTTATTTTATAAAAAAAAACTTTATCAAGTACTAGTTTTATTTTTTCAGGACCATCACTTAGGAGATGACTCCACCCCTACTTATGCCATGTATTGTGCCAGAACATAGGGAAAGGGATAGGGTACAGGAGAAAGCTGTTGTAATATAGAATTCATTCTTAAGTTGTGCGAACGTGAGCAGTAATTTTGTTAATTGTTTTACTTCAACGACGTTTCTGCTAGCCGACGAAAGAAGGCGATATTGTGTAATTTAGCTTGGAACAGTAGCAATCGCTATAGAAAAATTTTTTAGTGACTAGTGCTATGCCTTCATCATAAAAGCAGTCCAAATAATGTACATCAAAGAAATTTTTGAGATTCATTGTTTTACTCTTACCAGATTCGTAGGTTGCTTAGAAGTCAACTCCCTAAACACTTCAGCCAACACTGCCCTCAAATTTCTGATTATTGTAGTTGTGTCTGAATGATTTTTTCACAGGCATCATTTAAAATAGAAAATTTTAATTTTTATAAATCGTAACCACACTTGAGATCGGTTGAAAAGATTTGTTTGATTTTTTTAGCTTTGAAATTTTCAAGAAAAGGTTTGTGACAAAAAAAAATTTTAATATAGCGTAGGAAAGTGTACTTCCATACAAAAAAATTTAGATATTCCATATTTAGAGAGCTGTAATAGTTATTTTCCTTAAACACAAACTCCTACGTAAAAAACACATTAGTTTAAAAACTTATATACGAGTACATAAGTCGATATAAACAAAGAAAAATAAACATATTAATATCGAATAAAAATGTAGTTGTTGTGTTGTTTGTATAAGTTTTTAAACTATTATGCTTTCTTCGTAATTCTCGTTTCTTAATTGAGAGTCTGTGTATAAATAAATGAGTTTGAAAACTTTTCAAATATGGTTGTAAAGATCTGCTGATGTGATGGTATTTAATAACTAACGAAATGCATAGAGATTAGCTAACCCATATAAAATATTTTAAATTTTGAGAAATTATTTTTATCAGTCTCAAGTTTAGTTTTATTGAATTAACGAAAATTCAAATTACTAAGAATTTTTTATTTTGAAAAAGATTAGCAGAACGTATCAGCGTTCGTTTGTTCATTTTAACAATTTATGAAAAGTGATATTTAAACAAGTTTTAAACAGAAATAGAATACGAGAATTATTATAATTCCTTATTTTCTCATTTATACATTTATATAGCTCAAATAACATATTCAGCCTGATTTTCGCGAGTTAAAGATCCACTTTTTTTTGTTTTTTTCTTAATAAAAAATAACAATAACAAATTTTATTTTTAAAAAACCAATATTTCGCAACCAAACAATGGGTAGCTTCTTCAGGGTTATATATAGGGTCCGCAAGATAACTTTTTTTTTTTTTTTTTGGAAATGCTATAAAAAACTACTGAATATTTTCTCAATTTTGTCATCATCTATGCTGCTGATAATGCGATCTTCAAAAACAGGGCGCAAAACATCGAGTGTAGCTTCGGCTGAGTGGTACGTATCGCCGTCCTATTGAAACCAAATGTTGCCAATATCCTCCTCTTCAATTTTTGTGAACAAAAATTCGTTCAACATGGCCCGACAACGATCGCCATTGACTGTAACGGCAACTCGTGACTCGGTTTGGGTGCGTCGGCTTTTCAATGTATGCGTGCGGGTTTTCTGTGCCCCAAATGCGACAATTTTGCTTGTTTATATACCCGCCAAGATCAAAATGAGCTTCATCTGAAAAAATGATTTTTTTTGGAAAAAATCAGCATCTTCTGTAAGTCGATCGCAGGCCCACTTAGCGAAGCGAAAACGTATTGGATGGTCAGTTGGCTTTAACTCCTGATCCAATTGGACTTTGTATGGCGTCATACCAAGGTCTTTATGCAAAATTCGTCGCAATGATGTCTCCTAAATGTTCAATTGTTGAGAACGACGGTGAATTGATGTTGATGGCGCTTCACGCACAGTTTCTGCCACAGCATCAATATTCTAGGTTGTATACACTGTTTTTGGCTTTTCACACCTAGGTTCACCGATGAGGATGCCAGTTTCTTTCACTTTTTTCACGAGATAACGAACATACGGAGCTGACGGTGCTTCTCTTCTTCCAAAATCCGTACGCAATTTTCGCAAACATTCTGCAACATTACCATGATTTTCAAAGTAATGTCGCAATATTTCCCAGAGTTGTTCAAACGTATACACAACCATATTAGTTCAGCGGAAGGATAAAACTAATTATCTGTCAAATCAGACATGAGCTAAGTGTTACCATTCACGAAATAAGCGCTAGTTGAAAAAAAAAACGTTAAAAACATATTTTTGCATAGAAATATTAACGTACTCATATATAACCCTGAAGAAGCTACCCATTGTTTGGTAGCGAAATATTGGTTTTTTAAAAATAAAATTTGTTGTTGTTCTTTTTTATAAAAAAAAAAACAAAAAAGTGGATATTTAACTCGCGAAAATCAGACTGAATATAAATTTAATAAAAGATCGAAGAAATTAGAAGAAATATAGCTCAAATAACAATAATATATAATATTTTAAATTTGTTCTTATAAAGTTATCACTCTAATCAAAACTACAAATGTATGTGTAAACATACATTCATACGTTTGTATTAATATTTGTCAGCTCATGAGAAAATTGTCTAAACATTAGTTTACATAAAATATACATAAATGCGTTAATTTGTAACTTTACTTGTATTCATATAACTGACAAAGGAAATGATAAAATTGCTAGTAAATGAGCATGTGTGTGTGTGAGTGCTTGTAAGAAATTTTCTGCAAAATATCATTTTAAAACAAATGTTGTACAGAAACGTTTATTTCACTATTTCATTAAATTCTTTTACACTATCTAGCTGATTTGCTGCTATCTTTAAAATTTCTTAAGTTCTTGTTATGTGTCTTCGTATTCCATTTGCATGTATGTATTAACATACACACTGGCACATACATACGTATAATTTTTTTTGCTGGCACTGAAGGTTAGCGCGTTTACAAAATACAAATGTTATTGTGTGTTGTACTTCTTTGGCATTCTCATTGCAGTATTTGTCTTTGTTGTTGTTGTTTTAGTTGTTCATAGTTTTAAATTTGCATTTTTATAAAAAAAATTTAAAATTTTGTTACTACAACTCTTACTCTTAAACATGTCTGAGGTTGATTCTCTGCCATTGTACCTTCTCATTGTTAAGTCGTCACTGTTGGTCCCCCAAGTTGCTGCATATGATGTGCTGATATTAGAATGAGAATGTATGTATGCCTGTATGTATCTGCCGAACTTTAACAAAAGGGCTGGTAGCAATATTTTGTGTGTTTTGTGTTTTTTTTTTTCTTTTTTTTTTTTGCGGGGTCAGTCACTGACTGACATTTCCGTAGGTTGGCCAGTCGACATTCTCTAGTTTCTTCCACAGCGTCCTTCTACTGCATTCAATGGCGTTCATATTGTTGTAGATGTTTCTGTTGCTGCCATTATTATTGTAGTCGTAGTTGTTGTTGCAGTGCCATTTCTATAGTTGCTTCGTTGCTACCAACACAATTTGAGATAATGTTGGTTTGGCGTCTCACATCTCTTTTCATTACATTTTTTTTTTTTTTTTTTTTTAATAAAAATATATTTTTATATTTTGTCTATGTGTTGTTTGTTTGTTCCCTCTGTGACACAACTAAAGTCATCATTTTATACCCTGGCTTTTAGTATTTGGTTTTTTTGTTTTACTTTTGCATTTATGGGTCGTTCGCCGCATTTGCCTTTTGGGTATTTGTATACGTGTACAAGTATTCCGTTGTATATTTTGGTTTCACTTGATTTATACATACAAAAATATACATACATACATACATTTATTATTTTTTTAGTTTATTCCTTCCCTGCTACCAAGTTTTAGTTGGGATAAATGTATTTTATATATAAAGTTTTTTTTTTAATTTTCATTATTTTGGTTTCTTAATTTTGGCATATTTTTGATTTATTTTGATCCTTGCTCATTTCATTGTATATTCATACTCATTCTATTTTTTTTTTCTAGAGTCTCATTGTCTTGTGTTTTATAATAAAATATCTTACATTATTTTTTATTTTATTGTTTTTTTCGTTATTGGTGTGCATTATTTTCGTACATCCTTTTTTAGTTGGATTGTACTTTATTTTATTTAAAAATTTTTTTAATAAACTTTATCCATTGTAGAACGTATGTGACAGGGACCCCAATTTCCATAAACTAATTTAATTATTGAGAAATATTATTGTTAATATTATACTGTTATTTTTTTGGTTAAAATTAAATTATTTCTAATAAAAGATAAAATCATAAGGTGTTGGACTCTTAATAGGAAAAAATATTGTGTAAGCAAAATTTTTTTCTAACACAGGAATGCAGGACTTTCTGTCCTTTTTGATTTAAATTGTATTTATAACAATATTTTATGAAGGATACATATTATAGAAATTTTTGACTATAAAATTTTGCTCTACATGAAGGTTTACATTGTAAGGCCTCCAACTATATAAGGCCCTATGGGCTCGGTTGGATATAAATAAATAAATAAATAATTGTTAATATTTTGTAGGACAAACAACGCCATTGGTTTTTGCCATAATTTTTGTGAAAATCTTGATAAGATAAATTGAACCAAAAGTTGGAGTTTTTAATTGTCCATTAATTTGTTAAAAATCAAGGTTGGTGTTTGCTGAAGTGGTTACTAAAAACTGTACCGACAGCGATACTGTCTGAAGATACTGTTTCCAGCTAATGTTCACCTCATCGCACCTCCCTTGTCAGTTAGTAGAACTCGCGAAATTGCAGAGTTGTAAAAGAATCATGCCTTTAACATTTTCAACATCTATCTTCACTAGTCTACCTCTTTCCCTTAATTCTGGAACAAAGCTGTGCATTAGTAGGAGTCATCGTTTGAGTACTGACCCTACTTAAAAAAATAATCATTTAAAGTTATTCACGATATTATTCTTGACTATTAATTACTTTCTTAAGAAACAACAGTACTTTCTAAACCATTTGACGCAGCTTTGATTAAGTTTTTGTTTGTATTGAAATTAAAACGTAATCGGCAGCTTTTAAACCTTCCTTTTTTCGTCCTTAGCGACGACCACAAAATGATTTATCCCATTATATTTGTTTGATAACTCTTGTTCACCTCAATATAAACATTAAATATTTACAAATCATGCTTTCTATTTTTAATGTATCCTATAAATTGCCACAATATGACCATGATATTGTAAGACTTTCTTAGTTTCTCAATATGTGTTTTACAGGATACGTTGGCTTTAATTTGGTAAAATTAATTATCAGTTATGAAGTGTCATATCAAAATAAATGAGATTATCTTCGAAAAGAAACACCATGAATGGTTTACACTAAATTAAAGCATATATGGATATTTTGAGAAGCGCCTAGGAGGCGCTAACAGAATCTTTTAATTAAAAGTGACAAAGTGATATGCAAAGTGCTATATAATATATTGGATGATTAATTAAGTCGAATTTTTATATATCATGAAATTAGTTGAATATTTAAAAAGACTGTCGTAAAATTTTTGATAATGAGATAATGAAAATTACCCTATTTTCTTTTATTTATATTGAAAATTGAATGAAATAAGAATTTTTTGAAAAGAACCATACATCATCACAATAAAGTTAAAACTTTCTTTTAAATGATTTATAGCTGTATTTAGTATTCAGTTCTTTAACAATTTGGTTAAAGATTAAGAATTATAACTGTAACGTATACAGCCGTACCATAGGGTGGTGGTAAAGTGCTAGGCCACCAACTGTCGTTTTATTTTTTATTTATTTTTTTTTTTTTTTTTATATAAAAAGATTTTATAAAAATATACTGTTGAAAAAAAATCAATATCGTAAAAATAAACATATAAAAAAACTCAAACTTTTTGCTTAAACTTCCACATTAATTGCTTAACTTTACAGCAAAGAAAACAAACCCTTAAAAGTTATGCCAAGACCAATGAAAACAAAATCATGACATCAAGTGAATATATCCGTTAAGGAAATTGTCCATTAATGGAAGTTTCTACCGTTTTAAACATGATATTTTTATTTGAGTTCTTAGACAAGTTATCTTATTTTTGCTTTCTGCTTATTATTTTTTTTTTTTTCTAAGATTTTATTTCTGCAATTTATGCGATTTTATTTTCGAGTATAATAACGGCAACAATGTTTCCTTTGTTTCATTAGTGTGAATTTTAGTGTGACACCAATGTGTGTGTGAGTTTTTTTGTGAAAATATGTTTAGCACGGTGGGAGGTCAACTTAATTCCAGTCGACGCTGCACTAATGGTCTTTGAGCTTAAAATCGACTTAAATTCTCTTAACTGAAGCAAAACACTTTACAGTAAAGTGCTAGTGGCTAGATTCTCATGACTCTAATTTTTCTTACACTTTTTACTTCTATATTAACATGTTTACATCCTGTATGACGATTAAGGAGTTCACAGAAAAAAATATATGAAATTAAAGCTAAAAGTTTCAAAGACTAATATCAAAATAAAACAAAAAAACTTTTTAACTTTATATTTTGTCCTTTTTTACGGTTTCCTTTTTCAGAGGATTTTTTCTTGTTTTCCTATAGTATTAAACAAAAGCTTTAGGTACTTGACTATACAATTTACTGTATACACAAATACTTATAAGCATATACATACACATACACATACATACTCGTATATAGTTAATGCTATATTTTATTTTAGTTTGCTTTTTTGCTTAACTTTCTATTCTATGTCAGAGACAAAGCGTCTGGATGGTTTGGTCGAAGTTAGAAAAAAAATTACAAAAACAGCAAAAACTGAATTAAAATTTTATAGAAAAAGACAAAAAAAAAATATGTATGTACGTGTATGCAAGTATATTGTCTGTGATTTTATATGACAGCAAAATGACAAGCGACTACTACAATGACATTAAACATTAACACGTACAGACTTTAATGATGATAGACAGGACACATATACAAGCATACACACATAGATACGTAGATATAATTAATTCAATATTATTAGCTTTAAACAACAACATTTAATTCTATCTTATTCACAATAAGAGACATTTTTATAGTTTAAGTCATTTACTATTTCATGTAGTTTATAAAGGACTCTTTTGTTACAGCTAAGTTTGCTAATGATTGCTTTTTGTATTTAAAGATATAAAATCAATTGAACTTTTGGGGCAGTGTTTAATGCATGCATACAATAACAATTGAAAATGATGCTTATCGTTTATTTAAAGTGAAAATCATAGATTTTTAAGGAAAATAAATGTTAATTTTCTACAGAGAAACCAAAATTTATTATACAACATTTTACATTTATTTGAGCATGTAATCAAGTATTTATGTTTTTAAATTATATTTATTTGTTGCGGGTTAGCAATATCTAAATATATATTTCGTTGTTAGCCATACCAACTCATCAGTAGGTGTTTTACCCTTTATGTTTAAAAAATTCCAAAGCTCATCTTTTTATACATAAACAGGCTGTTCCGAAGTTGCTTGGTTCGAGTCCCAAAAGACGTAAGTTTTATAAAAATGTTTTCATCACCCCTTATTCCAGATGATACAAATTCACGTTGTAAACAAGCATTCTCGACATTCCAATGCTCCGATGATATCAAAAGCTTCTTTGTAGCAGATGGGCTGGAACGGTTCAGAAAAAGGTAAAATAAGGCAATAAAAATGCGCCGCAAGATGGCAGATGCGGCGCACATGACAAAATTTGTCTAATTTTGGGATAAACACTGAACTTGTTTTTTGTAAATATTTTTCTAATTTTTAGTAAACTTTTCCTGTAAAATACGAAATTTTTATTTCCTAACATTAAGGAAATTTTTACTGAGCTCCTGCAATGAACGTCTTTGGATTCACACGACAACCAATTTGAACTCAAATTAAGTAAAATTTCAAAAATTTTCGTTAATTTATTTTTTTTTGTGAATGTTTCGGCAAAATTCATCTACATACTTTTCACAATTTAAGTTAGCATTTACACCAAAATGAAGAACTTTCGTTTGTCATACAAGAATTATATGCATTATAAAGGACCGATATCCATAAATTTTTTTAAATTTCAAACTACCCTTGATTTTACCTACACCGACCGACCGATAGCAATTTTTGTATGAAAATTTATTATCTTAAAACTTTTTAAAATATTAAATTAAATATATATATATATATATATATATATATATACATAAAAAAATCTTAGTAATTTTGAATTTTCATTAATTCAATAAAACTGAACTTGAGCCTGATAATACTACTTTTCATATGTAGATCAATATATGTTCGAATAATAATTACGTTTATTCGTAATAATAATAATATAAAAATATTAATTCCGCTTGGGCACGAGCTATAAATACCCTAATAACAGGGGTTACAGTAATATGTGAATTTCCCTAATATAGAGTAAAAACAACAAAAACGTTATATTACAAAGTATAATACTTTGATGATAACGGACTATGAGTTTGTGTTGATTATTAGTAATTTCCAAACAGTGATGAGGGAATTTCGTACTAACCAGCACTGTTTCATTCTAGAATAAAAATTGAATTAAAAATTAATTCTCATATTCTATTTCTGTTGAAAACTGGTTAAATAGTTGATATTCTTCTCAATTAGTATCCACTTTACGGAAATTGTAAAGATGGACAATTGAACGCTGATGAGAGGTGTAGCGGCCTTGAAATCAGTACTGATACGTTCTGCTAAAAACTGATTGGATATAAATAATAATATTTTTTCAACATAAAAAAACTCTTAGCAATTTTGAATTTTCATTAATTTAATAAAACTGAACTTGAGCCTGATAATACTACTTTTTAATATTAAATTATATATATACCGTTGAACCTCGATTATCCAGTTTTAGGGGACCGAACTAAGCACGGTTAATAGAAAAACACGTTTATTAGAGGTACAAAAACGATGAACATATAATATAAGTTATAAAATAATGCGAACAGCATGCCGGTTAATAGATGTAGCCGGTTAATAGACGCCCGGATAATCGAGTTTCAACTGTATAAAGCACTCATCATAACCATTTATATTTTGCACAATATGTGTTATTATGGTTCAATTCAATTTTATTGTTATTTTAAACACAATTCAATGCACTCGCAGAAAGAACATAAAATTAAAATCTAATATTTTTTTATTCTTTCTTAGCAATTGCAGTAAAGCGTGCATACATATATGTATATAAACATTATATATATATATACATATGTATAAACATATACGTTATATATGTATATCAACATAGAAAAATAAATAAAATAAAGCAGCAACAAAAATAATTGAACTGTGACCCGTTATAATAATAACTATAATAAATCTTTATATTTATATACAAATATGGTATATAATATATGTATATAACAGACAACATATATCGATATGCTGCAGAAAAGTGATAAAAACAATTTATTACAAATATGTGTGCGAGTGTCGTTGTTATTTTCTGCTGTTATAAAACTCCAATGACAACAAAAATATAAAAAGAAAAAACTTATTGCAAACATGGATGGCTTAAAACGGAAAAACCGCTACACGTATTATACATATATTTTTTGTTTGTTCAATGAAAAGACTGTGTAGTTGGATATTGATTATTTATAAAAAATAATATATAAAAAAAAAATATATTAAAACCCTGTTAGTTCAATTTCGATAAAGTTAAATGACATGGCAGCAACAGCAGAATACAAGAAGAAGAAGAAAAAACAGAATGCATAAAAACAAAATCTAAAGAAGAAAATACTAACAACCAAACCAACAAGACGACCGATCCCAAGTAAAGCAAGGATCAGAAAAATATAAGGATGAACAAAAAACTACTAACCAAAACGTATACATACACTTGAAAATGAACAATGACAGGTTAATAGCAAATAAATGAAGGATTTTGTTTATGGCACAGGAAGAGGGAGGATAGCATAGTTTGAACAACCATTATTCAGAATGCAACATGCAATCGAAACTTGTTTTATCAGAAACACTAGACAAATTCATAAATTTTATGCAAATACACAAACGCATAATCCTAAACATTAATACCGTCATGGCGTAACAATTGATATACTCGTATGTTGTTGTACTGGAAACTTTAAGTAAAACACTTAAAGCAAAGAACACAAAAACAATTTATGGAAACCAAATATGAGAAAAGAAAATACGGAAATAGGCAAACAAACACTTAAGGCATCAAAAAGAAAAATATCAAAGACAAATAACAGTTTTATAGTCGATGACCAACAACTTAGAAAAATTTAATTAAATTATTATTTTGTTTTCAGAAAAAAAACTTATCTTTATATAAATTTTATGAAAAATAAATTAACTAAAATTTGTAAAACTTTGACTAAATTTAAGTTCCAAATTTTTGTCGTGCAAAATTCCGTTTTTCACAGGAATTCTTTTATATTTTCTTTGATGTTGGAAAATACAAATTTCATATTTCTAAGGAAAAACTATTGAATAAAATTTAGTTCAGTTCTTATTCAAAATTTAGTAAATATTTCGTCAGTTGGCACCGTGCTCCGTCCCTAAAAACAATGATTTCACACGGCTTCATATTTGTTAATGTTTTTGCTATGCGGTTTTTGATCTTGCTAAGAACTTCTTAAATTTTTCAAGTGAAACAACGAAGCTTTTCATGTCAGGAGAGCGCTGGCACGTCTAAGATTACTTCTTGAAACTGTGATGTATTAGCTGGAATGAGGGTGGTCGGTATAATTTTAATAGAACACTTAGTCTATTAAGACTCGAGAGGAGGTACTTTGGTTTAGTAGATAACTAAACAACCACACCACACTACTAAATATTGCCATTTACTTCTTGGCAGATTACATAAGTTCTACTTTCGTAATTTATTACATTAATAAAATTTAATTTTAATATAGTTAATGCTGAAGTATAAATAATTTTTGAATTTTTTCATAAATTATTGAAAAATTTTCCAATGTAAGAAAAAATTTACGAACCTCAATTGAGGGCAAACGTTTTCCGTTTTCAAGTATTCAAATTTTTAAAAGTTATTCCGGAATAAGTGATTTTTTAAATCAGTTTTTTAAGGCTAAAATAAATTAATTTAATTCGTATGAAAAAGTGTCCTTTAAAAAAGTAAAACAACTTACATACTCTTAGAAGAGCCTCTCTCGAATTAACTAATTATTTCCTTAAGAGTAACATTTTTTTTGAGTAATATTTTGAGCTTTTTTAAAGACATGAACCATTCGATTTTTTTTCTATAGTATATATTAAGGTAATTTAATTTCATTAAAAATAAATTTCAAAATTTAAATTAAATTGTAATTAAATTTAGATAGTGAAAGAAACTTTTTACATAAATTTAGTACAAGTCCTGTTTTAAGTGCAGATATAAATATCAATTGGGGTGTTCACACTGCACTCATATCAGTCATATAGTCATAATGTCTTATTATTTTACAATAGTTTAAAAAAATTGTTGTTGTGCTTCAAGCAAAAAAGTCATATAATAATAAGACTTTTTTAGGTACGTTTATGGTTTGTCATAAAGTAACAGTAGAAACCTTAGTCGAGCAGCTGAAACTGTTCAGTCGAGCCGGCGATAATATTAACAAGCCGCTAGTTATAAATATGTGTTTGTGTAAGTGATCTGCCTGGCAGCTTGTGAACGTTTTTCCACTTGCAGCCGTCCAAAAAAATAGTTCAGCTCATGTTACCGGCAAAAGCTGCTTTTGTTTATATTTATTTCAGCAAGTTCGTATAGATAAAAAACAATTTGCAAATTTTAATTGATAATGGACATTTTAGTAGATATACAGGAAATTTATTATTTTTTTTTTTTATTAACAATTCGGACTGAAGTAAAAAACATTTAAGAAAAAGTGAACTGCGAAAAATGTTTTTAACGGTTTGCTGGCAGTTTCAATTTTATTCCGCTTCCTTCTTCATTTGCATTACAATCGTTTGATTTTTTAAATTAGAAATTGCTCAAAGAATATTAGAAAGTTCTAGATTGAAGAATTTCTTGTAAATAAATTTATTGATTACCACTCATCAAAAATTTTTAAAAATGAAACAGGAAATTTCTTAACAGATAATCAATCCCATCGCTATGCTCCCATTTCTCAATTAATTATTTCTATTCATCCGAGCACCGACCGATCAGGATCGGAAGTGTACTATATACTTATAATTGTTTTGTTTCTCTTCTGATTCTACAAAACAGTAATTATTTTTCATAATTTTTAAGGTAAATTTGTTTGCAAACTGACATGTTATTAAAATTGTTAAAATCCATGGATCAGGACTCAATTGTACTGATTGTTTCTTTGTAAAGATAAGCAATAAATTTCAATTAATTAAAAATACTTTATCAAAATAATGTCTCAATAGCAAAATATTTACATTCTTTAAGAATTAATGAATTTTGAAAAATTTTCGTATTCATGAATATAAATTAATTACATATATACATATGTCTGTGTGTTTCTAAATGTTATTTTCTAAGAAGTGATTTTATAAAAAATAATCAAACTTTCTACTGTTTACCCTGAACCCTTTGGAATTCCACTTGTTTTTCAGAAAAGATAAATTTTTGCCCATTTGTTCTAAAATGATAAAAGTTTGATGCAACAAAAAAAAATTAATAGCAATTGCAGCAGGTCTTTAATGCTTCCATTTATGTGTTAAACATTCTGCGGGCTGTCTGTATGGGAAAAACACTAAGGATCTCCATTTGAAACAGTCCTTGGAACTTTCTTAGGAGTTTTGAGATAACCAGAGGCACCTTTAATAACTTTTTTTTGTTTGTTATGATTTCATTGATATTTCATGAGGGTTATAAGGACATGAAATTTCTTTAAAATCAGGCGAAAAGCACGAGCCGAGGCAGTGCCCCATAACTGGATTCCATAGGACCATATTGGTTTCAGTATCATGTTGTATAATAAAAGTTTACATTCTAGACTTAGTATAGAATTTCTTCCAATAAGCCAAATCATTTGTGCTGCTTTTTATTTCATTTGTGTCAACTTTGCGTCTATATGCGATTTCCATGTTAAACGACGATCAAGGTGAACGCCTAGATATTTCACTACAGTGTGTTGCGGTATAGTCTCGGTGTTGCACTGCCTCAGCATCGAATGTAGAAAAAATTCAATGGCAACAAAACAAAATTCTACGTACAATAACAGCAGCCCCCTGGTATATCTGAAATCAGCGAATTCACAAAGATCTTGATGTTCCATTAATGAAGACAGTATTTTCTAAACACGCCAAAAAATATATTAAAAAACTTGAGTTGCACCCATATAATAGAGTATAGAGGCCATATCTGGCTGAGGAGGAGGTACACTATTTCTCTCAGCCGTACACGAGACATGTAAACAACAAAAATCAACTGTTTAGCATTGGCTAAACATACATTTAAACATTTTTAGATTCAATTTATAATTGAAGATTCAATAAATAAAAATTTATCAAAAAAAAAAAAGTACCAGCAATGAAATACTTTGAAATTATTACATACCAATTCGGTTTATTTAATATCTAATATTTCCTACATGGTACACATTCTTTCATAGCACTGCGGATAAAATTATGACATATAATTTCCGCGAACTCTAAAAGGAAATTATATAATATGTTTATAAATATTTAAGATTTCTCCGGTTTTCTTTTATAAGTGCAATATAATTTAATTACTTTCTTAATTCATGTTTAAATAATATGGGAAATCTTAAATTTAAATCACGTCCTTGTCAGGCCCACATAATATATAATATATGGTCACTGCTGATAATTGACTATAAGACAACCATGAACGACCAGCATCTGCAAACAATACGAATTATGTACCTACCAACGAACATCGTATAGAAAATTATAAGGATGTGTATAAATTGGAAGCAGTAAAAAACTGAAGCTAAAAAAACCCACAACAGAGACAAATATTCTGGCAAAAGAGAAAAAAATATATATTAAAACTGAACTTAATGGCGACAATAATGATAATGACGGCAGAAAACGGCACAAATAAACAAACATTACGAAACGAATGCAACGCATGAAACACACATTTATTTCTGCTGCTGGTGTTGTTGCTACTGATGATGGTATATATATATATTTTTTTTTTTTGGCTCAATGAATGCATATATAAGTAAATATATGGGTATGTGTATGTATTACAAAAGGCACACAGAAACTAGAATTAAATAGACAAATATAATATATGTACTAACACATACACAATCTCTCTTTTAAGGAAAATGTGCAGTAAATGAGGAAAAAAAAAGAAATTAACAAAAGCTGGTATGATTAAATGCAGTGAACCAGCCCACCAACGCAATTCTATTATCATGCCAACTTTGCAATAGACTGACTGCTTACATATGTATATATACATACATATGTATGTACACATATATGATAAACGCAGCAGCAACAACGAAGACAATCACTACATTTACAAGAGCAATCATAAATAAAAGTAGCAACAACAGCAACATTATTTAACAATAAAACTACAAGAATAATTGAGGCAAACTAAAAATTCTTTTAATTTCATTTAAGATGTCGCTGATTTTTTGTAAAGGACATTAAAAAATATGTTAAGATGATCGCGATAGCTCCTATACTATCGCCTTGATATTAATTACTGTCTGCAAAGATGTATTTTTAGTTCAAAATTTCTCAATTAAATTTATGTAAAAGAACGGTTAGAATCATATTAAGTGATTACTAGTATTCACTTTTATTTAGTCTAGGGAAATATTTTTTTATTAAATTTATTATTACTATTTATAAAACAGTGAATAGTTCAGAGGTTGATTGCGGGAAAATATCCTTGAAACAAGATTACACGATCAGACAACTGCAGTTGAATATTCATCACAATCCAGATTTAAAAAATGTTAATATTTTTATATCAAATTCTGTAGTAGGGAAATCAAATTCAGCAATTTTTGATACCAATTTTAATAATTTGTATATTGAAGTCAATCCGTTTTTAAAAAATATTATATTTTGGGTACAACGAATCTTTGCAATCTTTTAATTGAACTGCGTGAGTGTAAGTTGAAATGTTTTAAGCTGCAGTTCTGATAAACTTAAGCCGAAACAATACAATTAAATATGTTGTTGTATTTTTTTATAGCAGGAAAAGAAGACTGAATGTTGCCAAACATTATCAAGATCAGAAAATCTTATGTCTGTTACTAACATGTATTGCCCTTACGATTGGACAATTTTTAATTTCATATGTATCAGTGGAAAATTTTACTACACCCAGAACAAAGATTGGTTGGAAATCGGTAGTTTCAATAGAATATCGGTTACCGCTACCAATATTCTATGGATGCAACCTACATTCCATGATCATAACCATATTACCAAGATTTTAACCAACATACGGTTGTGACAATTCATAAGTTTGTTGCATCAACCGAATACATTCTTTTGCTGCTACTAAATGCCAAAACGGCGAGCACAACTGAATAATTAATAATGAATATAGTTTTTGTTGATACTCCTAACCGATTATTCGGTTGGCATAACCAATTATATTAAAATAAGTACTTACTCAATACTTGTCGATTTCAAAATACTTATGTGGCTGAAATGTCTGAGGCGATGTGTTGCAAACGTGTGATTTGTATGGTCAATACAAATAATGGACAAAAATAAATTTTAAATACAAATGAGTAAGTAAAACAATTTAAATTTATTTAAGTATTAAAAATATCAATTCAATTGTGTTCCAGGATAAAAATGAGCGTAAATTATTCCGATTAGATGTATGACATATAATAATAAATAAAAATATAAGAAAAAATTTTGTATTTATAATTGTGTATAAATAGAATATGTAATCACATTTAACGAAGCTACCTAACAAGTAGTGAAAGCATTTGCACATGAATACTGACGAGGTTTAGTGGCTTCTACCGCAAACAAGGTTTGTTCTATTCGGCCAGTGCGGTTGAAAAATCTACAAAAGGGATGTATAAATATTAAATTTTTCCTTTGTTGCTCGCAATATGTTAACAAAGTCTACTTAATATTTCTCTGATTTTTAACATTTACGAACTTTAGCCTGTATATATATTTAAAAATTCCGATTAGCTTTCATTTAAGATTGCAAGGTGTTAACCAATTTTATCGGTTGTCACAAACAAAAATTCTGTGGTACTACACGAAAATGTAGTTGTAGTAACCGAATTCTATAAGAGTTGGTGCGACCGCCACAATTCGGTTGCCACAACTAATCTGTTTTCTTTGTATACGGTCTTTATATATATTGATTATGCTTAATATGGATTTAAATAATTTTATATGGTTGATTCCAGGATTTTTGGATAGTTTCGACAAAATTCATTGAAGTTTTTATCAAAATTTAGTGTTTCAAATAGATAAGTTTAATCCTTCAAAGAAAATATAGTCGTACGTGCACATTGATTTCGTAATATTTAAGCGAATTACTATGTTAAAATTTTGAATTATAGCAAATATATGAACTTACAAGAGACTGTCGTGTATTCTCAAGGACACAACATAACTTTTTCATTTTGATTTACATTTTTAAAAATATTACTTGTATACAGTTTTATGGTTTCAAGTTTTCAAGAATTTAATAAACTTGCATTAATTCAGTGATGAAGGCTTAGTTCTGGTCAGTAAGAAACTGTTTCGACAGCGACTGACACTGTTCCAACTTAATGAACGCAACATACTGCTACTTCGTCGGTTAGCAGAGTAAAACAATTAAAAAATGGCCTGCTTATACAACCTAAGAAATTTAATAGGTCTACTTAACACCGGAGGCACTCCATCACTTCACTGAAAATTAGCATAACGTGCAATAGCAGAGTTGTAAAAAAACTAAGGCTTCTTTATTTTCACAATTTCACTACCTAATTCTTCGACCCTGTGCTGGTCTACAAAAAAAAGGGTACAGCCAAGTTAATGATATTTAAATCCTTTTGGTTGACATTCTTTTGAAAATAATATACGTAATATTAATAAAAATTATTTTAGTATCCGCAAAGGACCGCAAAAGCTTTTCTGTAACGGCCACATCAAAGTGAAATATATATTATTTGTCTCTATTAAAAACCGCAAGCATGGGAAATCAGGCGGTAATCTACACATGCATACATACATACATACATACATTAACGTAGAATACATTAAATTCTTGTCAAGAAAATCTAAATAAATAAAACTTCTGTAAATTTATGCAAATTAAAAAGATTTATTAAACAAAATTTACAAAAAGAGTTGCACGTTAATATATTTTTTCACAATATTAACGTAATTTTAATGACTGCCCTTTTAAGTGTAACGATTTACGACTACCCCCGCAACATATATGTAGTTCATGTAATACGTATATACATACAAACATTTATATATGTATATAACTATGAACACGATTACATGTGTTGCATATAAAGACATACTTATATGTATGTATGTGCGTGTGTGTGTGTTAGCAATGAGGAGGACTTTGAGTTTTATCATAGTCTGTTATCCAGCATCGAAATGAAAAACTATAGATTCTACACGGAAAATCGTTGGAAAAAATAAATGTTAAAATTAAAAGACATTTAGTTACTCGAGAATGAACAAATAATGAAGAAGATTATTTTTTAAACACACACAGCAAAGAATAATGAATGGTAAATTAAAAAAGCGCAAAAAGGCAAAATTGAAAAAAAAAATAAAAGAACGAACGATAAATTTAACCACATATTAGGGTTTATCGTATAAATCACTAAAAAGCCATTTGAAGTTAAGATTAGAATTTATTTAAACAAATGGGTGGAGACAAAATGAATAAAAATATACAAAGAAATCGTTTATTTATTGCATATACGAAAATTTATGAAAATGAAAGTAATTCGAGCTCAGGCGGAGGTGAAGGTTTTAATGGCAAGTTTTTATTGTTTAAAATGTATAATTTATCAGAATAAAAAGAAAAAAACATTATTATTAATTTGTATATGATGAAAATTTACTATGGAAACAATAAATTGTACTCGTATGTTCATTTGTGATATTGAGGGTAAAAACTGCTGTGATTTTAATGAACTACAATCACGATAACCTAGATTATTAAGTCCATCGCCTGTATGGTGTTAATCACTATCAGACTGAATTTTCTACATACACACATATAATATATTAATTGATTTGTTGCTCGAAATGTTCACTTTACATTATTATCCTTTGTTTTTTTTTTTTTTTTTGTTTTTTATTTTAATACCCAGCACTCGGGGGATGACCCCTACATATGCAATGCATTGCGCTAGAACTATGGGGATCTTCAGACTGTCAAAGTCTTAATTCTTTTACAACTTTACTATTGCACGCTTTATTAATTATTTGATCGGTGCTGCAGTGGCTCTGGTGTTAAGAAAACATATCAACTTGCTTAAGGTGTATGAGCAGGAACTTAATAAATTGTTTTACTTCACCAGCGGTCCTGCTAACTGATGAAGGAGGGCGCTATTATGTACATTACCTTGGAATAATCAAACAATTGCTGTCGGAACACGTTTTTTAGTAGCCAGTGTTGTGCCTTCATTAGTTAATTATTTTTGTATTTTTTTTAACAAACACAACCCACAAAGCGATTAGATTGTCTGCAGAAAACACCCAGGATTTCTGAAAATTAAAGAAATTCATAGAGTTGTGTACTTGTCCTGACTAGAGATCAAGTCCAGGTCCTAACTCTAGATAACTTTTCACATTTCAAGTTTTAATTCAGCTGTAACTAGGGCTTTTCTTTGTCATCGCTCTTTTATTTAATCGCATGTCCTTAAGTGCAGTGTAGTGAAGTCCATGAAAATTTTGACAATAATTTGTTTTTGGCACAACTTAATGTCTTTATATTCCATACAGTAACGTGCTCAAAGATTTCTTTCTCCAAAGTGTTTCCAAAAGCGGCTGCAGTTTCTAAGAAGGACAACCTTAATATGTTTAATACGTTTTATGCTCCCCAAATAGATCCTTTTGCCAGGTCAAGGATATACAATTATACGTATAAGTGTATAAATTATGACATACATATTTGTGAATACCAGTATGACACATACTACACATACTTGCAATAGTGACATAATGTCTATAGACGCTATGACACTTTTTTTAATGGCATAATATTCCAATATGGCGTGCCACATCAGTATCATCCTAAAAAGGTTCACCAAATTACAATCTTGAAGAAGTAAGAATATATAAAAACATAAGACTGTGGTAAAAAGCTGAAACTAAATATATTATTTTATAATTGAACGTATACCGCATATCGATTATAATCTAAAATTAATCGATTCACAAAAGAATTCCTATAGCAAAAATGTAAAGTGCTAAAAATTTACAATTTTTTCCAATGAATTTTGCAATAAATAACATTCCGTTAGTTTTAATAGAGTTTTTTTTTGAAGTTTTATTTTTTTTTTAACGTCATTTTCTGCATGAATTATTATTATTTTCGTCAATAAAAAAAAAAAAAATCGTTTTTTTTTTTGCTATAAAATACATAAAGCTTTTCCTCTTTAAATTATGCATGCATAAATTTATTTCCTAAAAAAAAAACTGTTTTTTTTTGTTTAAATTTATAATAAAATAAATTATTGTTTGCAAGCTTTGTGTTTTGAGCTAAAGTTTTCTAATTTTTTTTTTATTTTAGTCTGATTGCTTTTATTGTGTTTAAATCTGCAACAAACGTTTGATTTTTTCTCTTTTCCGAAAAAAAATTATTAAACGAGTAGATTTACACTTGTAGAAAACAAATATAATTAAAAAAAAAAAACTATTTATATTAATATAAAACTAATTACCATAATTTCGATTTAATGGTTAAATAAATAAAATTTAAATATTATAAATTGTAGAAAAATATGATCAAGGCTTAAATAAAAAAAAAAAAATTAGTTAGTATTTGCTTTGCTGTGTTCTCATATGTTGTTAAATAATCATCGATTAATAATACTAATTAATTTATTAGTATTTTGTTGTCACAGACAGATGAGTTCAAGATTAACGCCAGAACCTGATTTGTAGTATAAAACGACGGTGTACTAAACACCTTGTTAAGAAGGGTATTCACCAACACCGCCGAGTATGCAAAGAACACAAAAAGTGGCGCCTTCTAAAGCATAAACCACCCAACATGCCCAAATACCTTGCTAAAGTTTTTTCTTAACATTGCGTGTTCAAAATACATGCAGTCATAAGCACTATTCCAGGCATCAGTAATTTAACCCTCAATATTTCTCGCAGCGATTTCACAAGCAGCCGCAGCCACCACATGTACTCTCAACGCGCTAACGTCTATAAAAATTTATGCGTGTATCTGTCGAATTTATTCTATAATTCATCACGTTTATTTGTATTTATGAGCATTAAAATTCCTTTACTTCTTCACTCAAAACTCCTGAAGAAGTGCACCGAAGTGCAGCTAATAAATAACACAAAATAAATCTATTTTAATTTCAAAATCCTTTGTGACGTAGAACATAATAAAAATAATCATTCACATTTACATTTTAAACATATTTAAGATACAAATTTTCTAACGATTTTAGTTTAAAGGTTTCAGCAATGACCTGCGAGGTTAAGTATTTCCTTTTTAAGTATAGTTTTCACTTTTTTATAATTTAGCTGATGGAAAAACCTATTTTTTATAGAAAAAAATATATATTTTCACTTTTGTAAAATCGAAAAAACTTTGAAGGATTCTATTAGTATTTAAATGTTTTAGATAAAATTTTTAAATATAAAAATTTCAAATACTAACGCATCTAACTAAACACCGTTTGGCACAACTTTGCTTTTATTTTTTTTTTTTTTGTATTTTACAAACATTTTATTTTAGTTAAAACCTTGAGGTGATTTATTTGTTTATTTTAAGCAAAACATTTTAACACAAAAAAACATGGCTTGAGCCACATATTTTCGTAAATTTCAATTTAAAACTCTTGTTACAGATTTTATTTTTATATTGTTTGTGTATTCGATTGTGCAGTGATTTCAAGTGCAGCATTTTCCATGTTTAAAATTTAATGTACATATTTGGTCACGTATAGTATTCGTCCTTCATTGTTTTCTTTCTTTAAACAATGATTTTACCTAAATCCTTCTTTTTTTGTTCTCCCTCTCTCTCTCTCGCTGTCTTCTCAGATCTTTCTGTTTAAACTTATTTGGTTCAGTTTGTTTAACTTTTAGACATGTTCTATTGTTATTGAATGTTTAAATGCTGTCGCTGATGATGATGTATTGAAAATGTACATAATCGTACATAGAGATGTTGATGCAGTAGGGATTAACAAATAATTTATTTTATTTTGTGAAAGTGGAGCAACTAATTAATGGCGAAATGTAAAGAATTTAAAGTTTTTTTTTTCTTTTTAGCAAATAACAAATAACAGCCGAGTTGATAATATTACAAGTAAATCAAGTTGATTGTATATTTATGGTAACGAGCGCTTATCAAAGTAACATTTATCACAAGTTTTGTTCTAAAAATATTTATGTACATGTTGATATCCTAGAGATCTACAAGTATCACTAGAAATTGTCCTGCCTGTTTTGTGATTCGAAACAAGTTGGCATCAAAGAGGCCATTATTTATTTTTTTCGAAATTTACTCCTGGTATTGTTTAAAGAACAGGAAATATTTCTTAAAACTCCAAATAGTTTTAAGTAAATTACAAAAACGAAATTATAAGATTCTTTAAGCGAAATTATTTAAGTCAGAATAAGTCAGGAAATGGACACATGAATTGCTTTCTATTTCTTGACTTCTTTTTGAAGTTTTAAGAAAAATTAACTACGTTTCTAATTTGTTTTCATAAATAGATTAATTTTATTTATTTACAAGATTTAATACATACATAAATGTTACTTAAGGTTCTTTTTTTTAAAACGAAATATTTTTCAAGATTCTGGAACATTAATTACAGTATTTCGATACAGAATAAAAACTTTAACATGATTACTTAAAACATTTATATGTTTTGTGTAAGTTTTTTGTTAAGAAACTTTTGGCCATATTTTAACTTGTTTACCACGAAAGTAATAATTTTGTTATTTTACTGTTAATAGTTTACTAAATATATAATTTAAAAGTCTTTTTTAGGACGATTTGTTTTTCCTTTTGTAAAGACGGCTAAAAAAATAATATTGTACTTTTATTATATATTTCTAAAAGTGTACCACCCATCTAAAAGTAATATTTTGCGTATTTTAGAATTCTTTTAAATAGAAAACTTAAACATAAATTTACCACACATACTATATCCCAGCCAGCACAACATTTGGCATATTTAATGTAAAATCTATTGTTTTTGTTACTGATATAATCGACAAAATAAAATCCATTTGGGAAGAGACGACATTAAGTTTTTAGTGAAAATGGTCTTGCAAAAGGGTAATTGCAAACTATTGTAGATTTTTTTATGAAATACTAACATTTACCCGGGACTTTACGTAAGTCTGTATACCAAATTTGTCCGAAAAACAAATAGATATAAAATGTACCAACTTCTTCTTAATTTTACCACCCCCTCCTACCACCAAAATATTTTAATCGTTAAAAATATATTCCAAAAAAAAAAAAATAAAAAAAAAGTACTGATTTGTCCCTGTTTTTTGCCATATACTTTAATAAGGATTTTGCGCTGTTCGTCTACCGCATTTTTGCCAATCTATTACAAAAATTTCTTAAGAGAAAAAGTACCAAAAGAATAAAAGCAACAAAAAAAGTAAGTACCAAAAGTATCAGTTTCTTTTCCAAATTTCATGCACAGAAAGTATGTTACTTTATAAAAAAACGTATAAAATAATATCTAGTACCAAATAAAAATAATATCTAGTGCCTCAGCATCGAATGTAGAAAAAATTCAAAGGCGACAAAACAAAATTATACGAAACCATCGAATTCACAAAGATCTGGACGTGCCGTTGGTTAAGACAGTATTTTCTAAGCACGTTTAATATTCTTGAGTATAGAGGCCACACCCGGCTTAGGAGGAGGGATATCTTTCTATCAGCCGTACACGAGAGATGTAAAACAACAGAAATCAACCGTTGAAACTAAAAATTTAGTTTAGCATTGGCTTAACATATATTTAACATTTTTATATTTAAGATTTGAACAAATTATTGATGTTTAATAATGAAGATTCAATAAATAATAAAATTTATTTAAAAAAAAAAAAAATAATCGGTTTTTGCGTATAGTGAACATACAAACTTTGACATTTATATCATTAGTAGGATAACGTCAAAACTATGTGAGTTTTGTTATTGGATTTCATTAAAAAGCTCCTAAAGAATTTGCACTTTTGCTAGACTACTATTTGCAAAAAACACTGAATACCGTCAATATTAGGGAAAATCACTCATAGTATTGTTATCATTGCAGATCTTGCAAGTCTAGCTTATTTTCATCAGTTTGCAGCAATGCAAGAATAAAATATGTAAATAAGCTAGATATGCAACGGATGCAATAGCAGATTTCAATCAAGAGTGATTTCCGCTATTGTTTTCTTTCTTCTAGTTGATAATTGAATGATGTTGCAAAACTATTGCTTCAGTGGTTGTCTTCTTTATTGATTTGAAGGAGCCTTTTTTTGCAAATAAAAATACAACCTCTTTCAAATACATGCACACATACATTCATACAGACATACTAGCACATTACCATGTGTTTTTCATTTCATTCATTGTTTTTCGTATTATACTTGTGTTTGTCTTACGTTTTAGTTTTTTGTAATGCCAAAACAAATAAAATCAATGCACATGTGGAAATTGTCAATAATTTCAATTTGATTTCACTTTGATTTTTCCACACATTTAGTAATTTAAGTATTTTCATTATTTTGTTTTCTTTTCTATTATTTCTGTTCTATTTTAAGCTTCATCGTATTTATAAGAGCTTAAGTTGTTGTATTTATTCTTGAACTAAATATTTTTATTTATTGGGGTATTGTACTGGCATTTTTTTTTTGGTATTTTTATTATTCTTTTCTTTTATATTCTTTATATATTCTAGACAATGATTATCCTGTGTGTTTTTTTTTTTTTTGGCTGTGATATTTAATTTAAAAATTGATTTGATGATATTTTTATAAGAATAATTTATTTGGTTATTTATTAATTTATTTATTTACCTTCTTTCGTAGTTTGAAGACCGCCGTCTTCCTCACCAACAAGAACAGTCAAAGCATTTAGTAATTCAGCAATGACGACATTTGCTAAGAAATTATTTAGTGGAAAAAGTAATTTCATATTTGAACTAAAAATTTCATTATTATTCGCTATGTGTCTAAAAGCAGTAATTGTCTAAAAGTATCATGTCTAAAAGCAGTATTTCTATTGGTAATTAACCAAATCATGAGTAACTTTTAACCATATTTGCAGCACACAATATATAAAATATATTTCATTAAAATAATAGCCGAGCTCCCCGGCTTCGCACGAAAGCTATTTACTTTTATTTAATTTCGATTTACCTAATCGAAGCTCATCATGATTTTCACGAACAAAAATAGCGACTTTATTGACAAAATTCATACAACATTAGTACGAAGAGCTAACTATTTGCTTTTGCATACAATTTCGATACTGTTGACATATAAAATTAAACTAATATAATACGTTATTTTCACATTTATGTTTTTTTGCGGATATCACTTATTTTTTCTAAGTTGTTTTTATATAAATATTTATATGTATATATAATTTAGGTTTTTTAGCAGTTAACGGTCAGGTTATTTAATGTGAAGCTTTCTATCTATACTGGAAGTGTCCCATACAAAGAATGAGCACCCTAGTCCCCGCAGGTAAAAAGTGCCCGTATGAAATATCAAATAAACCATCTACACGACCATACGAACAAACCCTAAAAATTTAATCGAATTCGGTTTGACCGTTCGTGAGTTACAGAGTGACAACACACTTGCAACAATTTTTTATATATAGATAAATAAAGATCGATTCCAAAATTAATACATGTAAATAAATCTGAAAAGAAAAAAAAAACAAACTACAAAAGTTTAACTATCCATGTGACGTTTTTTTAATCCGTGAATAATAATCTCCTCGTAGCACAAACAAATTTTATTGAAAAAAAAAAAAAAACTGTAACGTAAAAAATCATTAGATTTATAAAATTTCTGTTTAGATTAGAACCTGTCGTATTGTCAATTGAGCAACTTCAAGCCCACCCACACCATGTTAAAGTATCAAAATCATGTATAGTAAAGTTTTGTTTTCCTATTGCTTATTCAATATTGCTTATTTTAATATAAAGGATCACTTATATATTCAAATAAAACAAAGTTTGTGTGAAGGATCTATTGATTCATTATATGTGGAATATAAGATCGTTCAAGTGTTTGCCATGACTCTGGTTGGAGCGCATCCAACTCTGGCGCAGAAATCATGCTGAATTTGACCTATGGCATGGTCACGTTGGCTTTGAGGACCACTGTGGTTTGAAGGTAATTTGCATACACCTCCGACTTAGGAAAACCACACAAGAAAAAGTTTGATGGGGTTAACTCGTAAGATTTCAAATCACCCCCACGTGAGATGATCAACCCATTCAATTCCTAGTGCAGAATTGCTGTGTGGCACGTAGCGCCGTCCTGTTGAAACCACATGTTGTTTGTGTCAAGATCTTCCTATTCAGGCCATAAGATGTTGGTAATCTTCTGCATGTAGTGCTCGCCATTAACAGTGATGGCCTGGCCAAAGTCGTTCTATGAACAGATGAAGCCGTCATCGTAAAATCCTCACCAAACACTTGTTGTTGATGCATTTGACACTCATGCATCTAATGTGGATTAGTATCGTCCCAAATTTGACAATTTTGTTTGTTCGAGTACTCATTCATCCAGAAATGGAGTTCAACGCTGAAGTTAGTTTTTCGATGAAAATTAGGGTCAGTAGCCAACGGTTTCAGATCCCATTCAACGAATAACAGTCGTTTTCTAGTCCGTCCATAGTGATTTGGCAAAAAGGAGTGAATAAATTACATTTAATTTGACAGATGCAGCTTCAACAAGATGGCCATAGACAACTGTCTAAATTCGGAAGTCCCTGTTGGCAGATCCTTTATAATAAATCATTTTTAGCATTGATTACTATTTAAATAAAAAAAAAACTGAAAATGACAGAAATTAAATTTTTTTTATAGAAAATATATAAAAATACTAGATTTTTCCGTGACTTCGTTCACGCTACATGTTAATGAAAAAACAAAAAGTACTAATAGGAAAACGCACCAAAAGTGCCTGATTTTCCTTATATTACACCCAAGAAAGTGAACTATATTAATGTACGTTGTTGTAAAAACAATTTTACTTATTTTTTAATAAAAAGTTATAATAGTACCAAAAGTGACAGATTTTCATTTTTTTTTTTTTATATTATTATTATTACGAATAAACGTAATAATTATTTGAACTTATATTGATTTACATATAAAAAGTAATATTATCAGGCTCAAGTTCAGTTTTATTGAATTAATGAAAATTCAAAATTACTAAGAGTTTTTTTGTGTTGGAAAATATTATTATTTATATCCAATCAGTTTTTAGCAGAACGTATCAGTACTGACTTCAAGGCCGCTACACCTCTCATCAGCGTTCAATTGTCCATCTTTACAATTTTCGTAAAGTGGATACTAATTGAGAAGAATATCAACTATTTAACCAGTTTTCAACAGAAATAGAATATGAGAATTAATTTTTAATTCAATTTTTATTCTACAATGAAACAGTGCTGGTTAGTACGAAATTCCCTCATTACTGTTTGGAACTAATAATCAACACAAACTCATAGTCCGTTATCATCAAAGTATTCTACTTTGTATTTTAACGATTTTGTTGTTTTTACTCTATATTAGGGAAATTCACATATTACTGTGACCCCTGTTATTAGGGTATTTATAGCTCATGCCCAAGCGGAATTAATATTTTTATATTATTATTATTACGTATAAACGTAATAATTATTTGAACTTATATTGATTTACATATGAACAGTAATATGAATTTCCCTAATATAGAGTAAAAACAACAAAATCGTTAAAATACAAAGTAGAATACTTTGATGATAACGGACTATGAGTTTGTGTTGATTATTAGTTCCAAACAGTAATGAGGGAATTTCGTACTAACCAGCACTGTTTCATTGTAGAATAAAAATTGAATTAAAAATTAATTCTCATATTCTATTTCTGTTGAAAACTGGTTAAATAGTTGATACTCTTCTCAATTAGTATCCACTTTACGAAAATTGTAAAGATGGACAATTGAACGCTGATGAGAGGTGTAGCGGCCTTGAAATCAGTACTGATACGTTCTGCTAAAAACTGATTGGATATACTTAAATAATAATATTTTCCAACACAAAAAAACTCTTAGTAATTTTGAATTTTCATTAATTCAATAAAACTGAACTTGAGCCTGATAATATTACTTTTCATATGTGACAGATTTTCATTATTTTGCCCCTAAGAATCTACGCTGTAAGTCAATGTAAAAAACCTAATAAAAACAAAACCTACCAAAAGTACAAATTTTACGACTTTTTAACACTTAAAAAGTACCCTATCAAATTTCATAAAAATCCATTAAAAAAGTATCCAAAATAAAAAAATACCAAAAGTACTTTCAAACATTCTCTAGACTTCCGCAAATAATTCAAGACCAAAATTAGCCAAATCGGTCCAGCTGTTCTCGAATTTTAGCGAGACTAACGAGCAGCAATTCATTTTTATAGATAGAATAATTTAAATACGATGATTAATTCATATAACAAAGTTGTTAATTGGTATATTTTATGAAACCAATGAATTTGGTTTGTTTCTGTGCAGCTGCCAAACAATGGGTCCGGCACCAACTGAAGAAATACAATTCCTTTTGGTGGTATTAAGTCAAATTTGCATACAAAACGTACATTTTAGATTTTTTGAACAGAAAAAGAATCATTGAAATCGGTCAAGCAATTATCGAGTTTAAGCAGACTAATCCACAGCAATTAATGGTGCAATGTAAAATGCATACAAAACACAATTTTCGTTTTTATCGATTTTTTAACCTTTTTTTGTGCTTTTCTAAGCTTTCTTTTTTTCTAAACCTTCCTCGTGATTAAACGAACAAAACAAACAAAAAATCATACAAACCGGTCAAGTAGTTCTCGAGTTTTAGCGAGACTAAGACCACAGCGTTTGATTTTTATATATAAAGATGTATGTAAAATACCAAACAAAATAAATTCAAGCATAAACTTTCATTACAAGTTAAATGTTTATTGTTTGTGATTTTTTCATATCTGGTTCAGTTTTATTTCAATGAAATTCTCAATATTATAAGGCTAGTCTTTTTTTATAATAAAATATAACAAAGGACATTTTATTTAATTTCTTTAAGTAAATTAAAAAAAAAAAGAAAAAAAAAATAAAAAAGATATCAACCTTCCTTTTTACATATTTTTACTTTGGATAATAATACAAAGTACGTACATTTGTATATAAATAATTTCTTTCCATTTTGAACTTTGACAATACAACTACATGAACATACATATACACATATTTACATTAAAATATTTTTCGTTATTTTCAGTAACAGTACAAACAATATTGTTCTCTTATTCAAAAATGGATATTTATAAAAGTCAAATCAAGATGATTGAAAAAAATTTAAAAATAAAAAAAAAAATTCTAAAATTTTGTTTTTGTATCAAATGTATTTGTACGAATGGAAAAATATATTTAAATTCTTTTGACATTGTGAAATCGGCAGTTAATTTAGTTAAGTATTAAAATATTAATTCAATTATGTTCCAGGATAAAAATGAATGTCAATAATCCCGATTAGCTTCCATTTAAGATTTCAAGGTGTTAACCAATTTTATCGGTTGTCGCAACCAAAAATTGAGCTGTACTACACAAAAACTGTAGTTGTAGCAACTAGAATCTATGATTGTTGGTGTAACCGCCACAATTCGTTTGGCATCAAATTCAGTTGCCACAACTTATATGTTTTCTCTGTGTATAACAGACAGGGCTGGGCAGTATTTGAAATACATGTATTTGAAATACGTATTTAAAATACAAATACGTGTTTTGTATTTTGTATTTTGTATTTTAAATACATACAAAAAATGGCAGTATTTTGTATTTTAAAAACATAGTTAACAAAATACATTTTGTCAGTTTATTGATGGTTGTGTGCATTTTGATCTATTTATAATGTATCATGCGTCAAACCAATAACAAAAAACTAAAATCGCTAAAAACGTATCTATACAAATTCTTAGAGTTGGCATCAACGCAAATCAGTTGTCAATTCTAAAGCATTTTTCACAATGAGATTTTATTTTGCAGGTAGTACTGTTACGACAACAAGTTTAACAATAAAAAAAAAATAACATGGTTCTTTTTGCATTGGGAGTCAACATAAGGGCGAACAATTTTCAACGTATGTACGTGCCTCTCACTAGCAAGAATTGTGGGAGCCTGTGTTAGTAACACCACCTGTAAAGTGAATACATCTTCAGGGCTGGGCAGTATTTGAAATTCATGTATTGGAAATACGTATTTAAAATACAAATACGTATTTTGTATTTTGTATTTTAAATACATACATGACGTAAAAGTATTTTGTATTTTGTATTTTAAATACATAACCTGAAAGTATTTTGTATTTTGTGTTTTAAATACATGATCAGCAAGTATTTTGTATTTTGTATGTTAAATACCGCAAACCATGTATTTTGCCCAACTCTGACAACAGACAACATTTCTATAAAATTTAAATTTTCTAGGAAAAACACATAGTTAATTAAAGTAAAAAGTCTTACTGATAAAAATAAAGTACAGAAAAAGTTTTTTATCGTAGTCCTATTTACTTTTTATAGCCGACACATTTAACATACGCCTTATATTTAAAATTAAATAAACTTATAATAATTAAACATAAGCAATGAATTTCTTTTAATTATAAAATCTAAACAGAATATCCTACTTTAGATTTTTTCAGTTTTTTATAAATTTCTGATTCAATCAAAATTATATTAAACATTTTGTTTAATATATATATATTTGCCGAGATTACTATTTCCATAAGACGGACGAATGGTTTGAGCGTAAAATCGTGATGGAAATTACCCAATTGTAAAATTGGACATTACATAAGCACTGACATAAGAAATACTTAGTAGTAGTCAGTTGTGATGCCTTTGCTTATTTTCCCACGTAGATTTATCATAAAATTGTCAGATAGTGTTTAATTGGTGCGCTCTCGCTTAAAAAGTAATCGACGCTGTCATCAAGAATTAAAACAATTGAATTTACATCGAAAACGGATACCAAAGAAAGCTTGATTATGCGCTTATAAAGAAAAGCAAATTTAGATGTAATTCATGTATGTACATTACAATTTTACTTGCGCATGTAAAGAATGCTTAAGTTTATTCACAGAACATATCGCAACCTTATTCAAACAATGAAATAACTCAACTTTCCATATTTAATTCGCATTTTGATGAAATCCCGAAAAAATATGAATTCTTTGTTTGAATAAGGGGTTTCAATATCTATATCAATGACTTATTGACTATTTTGCGATCATGGTTTTTTTTTCTCCAAAATATGATCCTATAAAAAAGACTTCAGACTTACTTAAATTGTGTACAGTCGAATTCGGATAATAGCACGCTATTTAAATAATTAATTGAAAATAAAAATTGCTCTTTATTATTTTTCAACAATTTCAAATCACTTATATTCGCTTAAAAGAAACTACGCATAAAAGAAAAAAATTTTAATTTACTGGTGACGAAATATTTTTTAGCGACGGCCTATTTTAATTAAATATAATTAAATATTTCTTATTTTCAAATATAGTTGCAAGCAAATCACAAATGTTTTACTTCTAATGCTATATTTTTGTTTTACAGAGCAATTTTGAAGTGAGTTTGTTTAACTCAAACGTTTTTCACTTATCCGAACTTCTTTTTATTAAAAACATCGCATATTATGCGAAACAAAGTGCTTGTAATTTTACATTTTCGCTTAACCACTATCGACTGTATATGACCCATAATAGTCCACAATCCTTTTTAGAGCTTTTCAATTATGTAATACCATTGTAACAACCAAAAGTCGGTCCTCGTTTTTGGTTCATCGTACGTGGTTAAAATTGAATTACTATTTTTATCTCTTATCTTATTCATACATAATTATACCCCTGATTAATATTATTGTTTCTTATATATTAGTTCTGCATTTCTTTATATACAATGAAGTTATACTGTTTCATTTGTTATTATTGTCTGCACATAATTATATATAAGGAATTTATACCCCTGATTTCTTATTCTTTTACACATACCTACTGATATTTATTTTAGTACAACGCATTGAGAATTTGAGAGAAAACACATGTTCGCTGCCTGTGCACACAGACACACACGGTGAGTAATATGTTTGACACAGCATATGATGGCACATGCGTGTGTGTATTGTTCGTACAGGCAGTTTTGCTATAAAAGGCTGAACACAGAACATGAAGAGTTAGTTAGTCTGCGGATCGCAAGGTAGAACAACCACTGGTAACTGCGCTTCATTACCATTTCTTCGTGCGACTCGCAAACGGACTCATATAAAATATTGGTGGCGACGTGCAAACAATATTGTCGTTGTAGTAAGGCTCGAATAAGTATTAGTAGCTGGATACACTGCTATTACTTATTCTCTTTGATTTTGAGAGCCAACATTTTCTCGCGAACGGTTTGAAGGCTCGAATAAGTATTAGTAGCTGGATGCACTGCTATTACTTATTCTCCTTAATTTTGAGAGCCAACATTTTCTCGCGAACGGTTTGAAGGCTCGAATAAGTATTAGTAGCTGGATGCACTGCTATTACTTATTCTCCTTAATTTTGAGAGCCATCATTTTCTCGCGAACGGTTTGAAGGCTCGAATAAGTGTTAGTAGCTGGATGCACTGCTATTACTTATTCCCCTTAATTTATAGAGCCAACCTTTTCTCGCGGACGGTTTGAGGGTAAAACAAGTACTAGTAGCTGGATACACTACAAACACTTGTCCCCCTCTAGTTGGTAAAGCCAACCCTTTTTCTCGCGGTCGGTTTGAGTTCGAACAAGTATTAGTAGCTGGAACCACTACTAAAATTTGTGCTCCCCTTCTCTCCCAAATTTTCGTGTTAAACAATAGTTTGGTTTGTACAGTCGCTACCTCGTACGTCATTTATATCATAGATATTTCTTTTGACTTTCTATATACTAATATTTAAAAGAAGAATTTTTTTTTTCAACGGTACCAGAAGAGTACCGTACGATTTACCGTAGAAACTTAAAGACAAATTGTTTAAATAAATTTATTATTAATGAAAAGGAAAGATTTATAAGAAAATATTTGTGTTTTCATTATTGTTGAAACTTAAAGACAAATTGTTTAAATAAAATTATTATTGATGAAAAAAAGAAAAGATTTATAAGAAAATATTTGTGTTTTCATTATTTTTGCAACGACCCTGAGCCCCGCTGAGTTCTACCCCAGCACCCAGCGAAATCGTGTCGTTACATTGGCGCCCGAGCAGGGACAATTGTCCAAAATCAAACAAACAAAAAAGAATTTTTTTTTTATAATATTATTGACAAAAAAAAAAAAAAACAAATTGTTGATTTAGTATTTTATGGAATTTTAAGACATACTAAAACCACTGATATTCACCTCCATATACGCTGCTATTCAACCTCATCCAGTTTTTTTTTTTTTTGAAAAAAAAAATAAAACTAAAGAAATATAAGAAGACTTGGTTCTTACCGTGGTGTGCTATGACTGCGACCGGAAATATGTTACGATCCTCCTGGGTTTATCTCCTGAAGAAGGAGGAACTAGTAAATTACCTGGGGATGTTTGAACAAACTACCAGTGGAACAGTCGAAGAGCTGAGAAAGCGATTCGCCAAATTCATTGCCTCTGTGCACGATGACGAACAACTCAAAACCCTGTTGGACATCCAGACAACACATGACCACCAAGCGTCTGCCTCATCCGCGCCAGGCCTCCAAATACCGGGAAAGAGTGCCGAGAGCCAAACAGCATCATCGCCGAAACCTGAAGTCAGAGAAAGGTCTACGACGACAGCTAAAGCAGAAGCGGAAACACGAGGCCTCGCCATAGAAATAGTCCGCAAATGGGGTCTGAAGTATGATGGTGGGAAAGACCCCTTGGGTTTCATCGAGAGGGTAGAAGAGTTAAGCGAAATGTACGCCTTAGAACTGAACGATGTGTTGAGGTCGATGACGGAGCTGTTCCGAGACAGAGCGCTTATCTGGCTGCGGAATAATCATAAACACTGGGCACGATGGGATCAGTTCAAATCCGATTTTTACGATTTTTTTCTTCCTCCCAGATACTTTGAGAAGCTGGATGATGAAATCCGAAAGCGGACCCAGCGACAGCGTGAACCTTTCAAGGACTATGTTTTGGGCCTACAAAATCTGATGCGACACTCGACCCTCGATGCCGACCAGAAGCTCGAAAGAATATTTCGCAACGCCTTGCCCGACTACCAGTGGTATATTCGCCGGAAAGACTTCGAAACGCTTGACGACTTAATTCACCTGGCGGCTGATTTGGAATGTATCCCTACAAACTCCCACCCAGGCCGGGGGGAACAACACCGCATGATATTACAAGAAGAGCCGACCACAAGCGGATCAAAACCTAAAAGTGTCCCGGTGTCTCACAAGAAACCAACTAATCTCACCCGGTTGTCGTGGGACGATAAACTCAGCGCAACAATTTTGGTTGAGAATAAACTATGCAATGCGCTCATCGATACAGGGGCCACCAAGAGTTTCATTTCGCCCAAGATGGTGAAACATTTAGTGCGGCACCCCACCTTCATAAACGTAGACATTGATGTTGTTCTGGCCGACGGCTCCAAAAGTATCATCACAAAGGGAGTAAACCTCGGTGTTACCCTGGGGAATATGATGTCCACGTGCCAATTTTTAGTTATGCAACAGGCTACGGTCGATCTGGTCATAGGACTAGACATACTGCACGCCTTCAAGGCTACGTTTAGCTGTGCAAACCTTACTGTGACATCGGGCGCATCAGATAGAGAAAAACCGGGACCGCGGGCAAGCACTGAAAAGGTAAGCAAACAAAGACGAAATAAAACTCCCGTTCTAGCAATCTCTATGGCACATCACAGCCAAGCTGACCAACAACGGGCAATCGATGAATTTCTAAAAAGGGAACTACCAAAATTTCAAGAAATTCGCGAACTCTCTACTGTAGCTACACACCGTATTGTCATGAAGGACACCCGTCCCATAAAGATCCGCTACGCCCAGCGTAATCCAGCGATGCAGAAGATCATCGATGAAGAAGTGGATAAGCTGATAGAAAAGGGATGTATCGAGCCATCACGTAGTCCCTACAGCTTCCCGATCACCTTGGTACGTAAGAAAAATGGGTCTTGGCGCACCTGCATGGATTTCCGACAGCTAAACGCCAGATCAGTTCCAGATGCGTACCCGCTGCCAAGAATAGATGCAATCTTAAACAGGCTTCGGAATGCTAAGTTCATCAGCAGCCTGGACCTCAAGGACGGGTATTGGCAAATCCCCATGGACAAGCAAAGTAAGCAGTACACCGCTTTTGCAGTCGCAGGTAGAGGTCTGTTTCAATGGAAGGTTATGCCATTTGGCTTGCATTCCGCACCGGCCACCTTCCAAAGGGCACTCGATAACGTCATAGGGCCAGAGATGGAACCCCATGCTTTTGCGTACCTAGACGACATCATCGTTATCGGCACTACGTTCGAAGAACACTTAAAGAATCTGAAGGAAGTTTTCCGTCGGCTCCGCCAGGCAAACCTAAAAATCAATATCGATAAGTGCGAATTTTTTAAGGACGAGTTGAAATACCTAGGCCACGTTGTGACTAAACACGGCATCAAAACTGACCCGGACAAGGTATCAGCTATAACACAGATGATACCCCCCAAGTGTGTAAAGGACGTCCGACGTTTCCTGGGTGTGACTTCATGGTATCGCCGTTTCGTGCCAAACTTCGCGGAACTGTCACAGCCTTTGACTCAACTCCTCAAGAAAGGCAAGCACTGGAAGTGGGGCGAGGAGCAACAAAAAGCCTTCGAGACACTGCAGAGTAAACTCACACAAGCGCCAGTTTTAGCCTGCCCCGATTTTTCTAAACCCTTCGTGCTCCAAACCGATGCCAGCGAATTTGGGCTTGGCGCCGTGCTGACTCAAGAGCTACAGGAAGAGGAACACGTTATAGCATACGTGAGTCGTCACCTAAATCCAGCTGAAAAGAACTATTCTACCACCGAAAAGGAGTGTTTAGCCATAGTCTGGGGCATACGTAAACTACGACATTTCCTTGAGGGATATCCGTTCATGGTAGTTACAGACCATCTAGCGCTAAAATGGCTGAACTCAATCGAGAGCCCCACGGGTCGGCTGGCGAGATGGGCGCTGGAATTACAACAATACCAATTTACCATCTCGTACCGAAAGGGCAAACACAATATCATCGCCGACACGCTATCCAGGCAGCTACCAGAAGAAGTAAATCTAATGCAAACAGATCCCTCCACCACCCACTGCTGGCTATCTAAGCGCATGGCCGAGGTCAGAGAAAATCCCGGTAAATACCCCGACTATGCCATCGTAAACGGACAATTGTACCGCCATTTTCAAAGGGATAATAACGACGAAGAAAGTAACCCGTGGAAACTTTGTGTCTCCACCGAGTTACGAAGCAAGGTACTTGAAGAAAATCACGACCAAGTTGCAGGGGGTCATTTCGGTGCGCGAAAAACGTTACACAAGATCGCCAGTCGGTATTATTGGCCGGGCATGTCCCGCGATATCCACCGTTACGTCCACAGCTGTGAAATCTGCCAGCGGTATAAAATAACTCAGCGAATGCCTGCCGGAAAAATGCTCACCCAAATTCCAAATGAACCATGGTCGTGTTTATGTGCCGATTTTGTCGGACCTTTACCTCGAACACGACATGGCAACAGTATGCTGCTAGTTTTCTTCGACAAATTTTCCAAGTGGTGTGAACTGGTACCCATGCGAAGAGCGACAGCAGAGGGAGTGATCAAAGCACTACGAGAGCGAATCATAGCCCGGTTTGGTGTTCCAAAGGTGTTGCTGACGGACAATGGTCCACAGTTTACAGCCCGCATCCTACAGAAACGCCTGAAAGAAATGGGCATACGCCAGCAATTTACCGCCCCATATTCTCCACAAGAGAACCCAACCGAAAGAGTTAATCGCACCGTCAAAACCATCATGGCTCAGTACGCGAGACAGAACCATACTACTTGGGACGACATATTACCAGAAGTCATGTTAGCGGTAAACACCAGCGTATCGGAATCAACCGGCTATTCGCCCGCCTATTTGACCCAAGGGCGTGAGCCAAGATTACCCAGAGCGCTCTACGATGAGGTCACTATAGGGACCGGGGCTCGGAATGATGAGCCGGAGGGGCGAGCGAAAGAACTTCAGGAAATCTTCAAGATTGTTCGAGGCAACTTGGCAAAAGCGTCCCAACGTCAGAAACGTTATTACGACTTACGACGGCGCGACTGGCAACCTAAAGTTGGAGACCAGGTGCTGGTACGCCAGCATCCGCTCTCGAACGCGGCAGACAAATTTGCCGCCAAATTGGCACCTAAATATGGGGGACCTTATGTCATTAAGGGATTTGTGTCCCCTGTCATTGTAGAAATTAATAAAGTAGACAGTAGCGATGTGCGGACCGCACATATTAGCGAATTAAAAACATATGCCGCATCCGGTGGAGAGGGGAGGTAGATGTAACAACCAAAAGTCGGTCCTCGTTTTTGGTTCATCGTACGTGGTTAAAATTGAATTACTATTTTTATCTCTTATCTTATTCATACATAATTATACCCCTGATTAATATTATTGTTTCTTATATATTAGTTCTGCATTTCTTTATATACAATGAAGTTATACTGTTTCATTTGTTATTATTGTCTGCACATAATTATATATAAGGAATTTATACCCCTGATTTCTTATTCTTTTACACATACCTACTGATATTTATTTTAGTACAACGCATTGAGAATTTGAGAGAAAACACATGTTCGCTGCCTGTGCACACAGACACACACGGTGAGTAATATGTTTGACACAGCATATGATGGCACATGCGTGTGTGTATTGTTCGTACAGGCAGTTTTGCTATAAAAGGCTGAACACAGAACATGAAGAGTTAGTTAGTCTGCGGATCGCAAGGTAGAACAACCACTGGTAACTGCGCTTCATTACCATTTCTTCGTGCGACTCGCAAACGGACTCATATAAAATATTGGTGGCGACGTGCAAACAATATTGTCGTTGTAGTAAGGCTCGAATAAGTATTAGTAGCTGGATACACTGCTATTACTTATTCTCTTTGATTTTGAGAGCCAACATTTTCTCGCGAACGGTTTGAAGGCTCGAATAAGTATTAGTAGCTGGATGCACTGCTATTACTTATTCTCCTTAATTTTGAGAGCCAACATTTTCTCGCGAACGGTTTGAAGGCTCGAATAAGTATTAGTAGCTGGATGCACTGCTATTACTTATTCTCCTTAATTTTGAGAGCCATCATTTTCTCGCGAACGGTTTGAAGGCTCGAATAAGTGTTAGTAGCTGGATGCACTGCTATTACTTATTCCCCTTAATTTATAGAGCCAACCTTTTCTCGCGGACGGTTTGAGGGTAAAACAAGTACTAGTAGCTGGATACACTACAAACACTTGTCCCCCTCTAGTTGGTAAAGCCAACCCTTTTTCTCGCGGTCGGTTTGAGTTCGAACAAGTATTAGTAGCTGGAACCACTACTAAAATTTGTGCTCCCCTTCTCTCCCAAATTTTCGTGTTAAACAATAGTTTGGTTTGTACAGTCGCTACCTCGTACGTCATTTATATCATAGATATTTCTTTTGACTTTCTATATACTAATATTTAAAAGAAGAATTTTTTTTTTCAACGGTACCAGAAGAGTACCGTACGATTTACCGTAGAAACTTAAAGACAAATTGTTTAAATAAATTTATTATTAATGAAAAGGAAAGATTTATAAGAAAATATTTGTGTTTTCATTATTGTTGAAACTTAAAGACAAATTGTTTAAATAAAATTATTATTGATGAAAAAAAGAAAAGATTTATAAGAAAATATTTGTGTTTTCATTATTTTTGCAACGACCCTGAGCCCCGCTGAGTTCTACCCCAGCACCCAGCGAAATCGTGTCGTTACACCATCTACGCCGACATCTAAAAATTCTTATTAGCCAATAATTTAAGTTTTTATTGAAGCTAAAGCTACGTTCACATTTATCAAATATTTAATCGAAAAAAAAAACGTAACCAAGAAACAAACTAATAATTTATTTCCTTTAATTCCAATATTTTTTTATAATGGATTCATATATTTTTAAAAAACTGTTTAAAAGTACTTTTTTGTACAATAATTTATTATATTTTGTAATATAAAAACCATGTTAAATGACTCTATCCCTTAGCAAAGCTAGTGGTTACGTTTTTTTTGGACAAATATTTAATAAAACTGAACGTAGCGTAAGTATTTGCTTATACCTACCTAAATAAAAGTATTGACCTGGATTAACACTTCGCACAATTATTTTTTACCGCGTTTCAATGAACTTGTTTGTTGATGTGGGGACGTTAATATTCTAAGACTATAACATTTTTAAAAGTTCATCTACACTAGTTTTACCTGGATTATAATTTCTGTACCACGCTTTCAATTTTCGCCTCTTGTGTTTGTGCGCCAGTTACTTTGATATTTTTTTTTTATTTTTGTCTCAAACAATAATAAGAAAAATTCTCCACATTTAAACAGCCAATGACCCTTCGCTTACATTGTAATCTGATTTGTTGTCTATGACAACTGCGATTACATATACATTAAATTCAAAGTACTTTGATAAGTCTCTTAGAAAGTCATACTTACGTCACTGATTATTGTCTAAGTACTTTGTTTCATTTACAGCTGGGTGTTAAAAAAAATCGAGTGTTTTATATATAAATTTTATAGTTAAATCTTTCGTCCGTACGTCTTGTAGACACGTCACCTTAATTCAGCTTCATGAAATAGTTTTGTTTTAACTTGTCTTAAATTAATGTTTAATTTTAAATGGTGTCTTCTATTCAAAATTAGTATGAAACTTTGGTGGTTTTCGTGACTTAGAGAATGTAATTGTAATTTTATGGCAAAATTGTAGTAATTTTTGTAAAACATATTAAAAAATGAAAGAAACCGACCTATACATCGAAGATCCAAAATATTTGAATACTACATAAGCTTAAGTATGTTATTTTTATACGTCTTCTGACTTCAACGAAAATAATACAAGGTTCTCAATAACATTTAGTTAAACCTTGAATTTGGTTTCAAAAATATTTTTTTTTAAATGATTTACAACTCACACAAATATATATTGCAATAGTTCCAAACATGTTAGTTTTGCAAGCAATTGAATGATAATTGTTACGTTTTGTTCGTTACTAAATTTTTAATCAAAATATTTTTTGGGGTTTTTAAGATGGATGGATAAAAATTACAAAATTTTTTTCTTTACTATTCCAAAAAACTTTCAAAAAATATTTCAATTACTTTTCATACTTTTTCATTACTTCACATACATACATACTATAAAAGAAAAAGCCATGATTGCGTATACGTAATATAATAATACTTTCTATAATTATGTTATTACTCATACGCAATCACGTCGTTTTCATTAAGAATTCAATTCAATGTTAATTCGATCATTATACGTTTTGTTTCCACTGAACTTTATTATTTTAATTACTTGTTCAGAGAATTTAAATTATTTCATTCTACCGTTTTAATAAAGATGTTAATTCCGCATTGTAACTTGAGTAGAAATTTTTCAATATAAATATTTATATATTATTTTAGCTACAGACAGTCATGTTAACCTTATTTATAACGATATTATGAGTGGTGTGTGTGTGTCTGTAGATGGTTCATTTTACATACAGAAATATACAAAACAATTTTAATATGTGAATATTCATTAATAATTATGTGTACGTTGGCACTTTGAAAGTAACACAGTCTCATATATAAGAATATACTCGTACGTGTATGCACACACATCGTGTTTAGTTACCTTAAAATGCATTCACGTATAATTTTGTATACAATCCTGGGTTTTAAGTTTATTCTATATTAAATGTTATAGTCAAAACTATACAAATTTCAAAATCACATTTAGAATGTTTGTTTTTTTTTTTTCTTTTGTTCATTATGTAGTTGTTGTTGTTAATTTTGATCTTTGAAAGTCCTCATGTATTTTTGTTTTTATAGACACTCTCGTGTTTAATATTATTGGATTCAGCTGTAAGCAGTACTAAGCACGTATCTAAAGGGCTTTTAACATATTTTAAAATTTTTATTAAACCATTTTAATACGATTACACTGAAAGTTTTTACGAGTTTTAAAATAATTTTGTTTTATTTTTGTTTTAAAAAATTTATAGAAAAATAATAAATAAATTTTACTACCTGCTAAGTTTAAAAGATATTTACTTCTTTGAGCAGGCATATTTTTTGTAATATGTTATCACAAAAATAAATTATTGGTAGCTGTTTGTTCACAGTCTTTGCTTCTGAACATGTGATAACTTAACTGTTCTCAATTTCTTCTATTGTTATGCTATAAGTCGCTATAAGTTGATCTGCATCAGTTTTGTTTCCTTATTTTGTTTAAAATTGGAAATTTTATAAAATCACAGTGAATCGGTTTTGCTCACAAGCTCTCTAATTTTTACTAACCTGTGTTAGCGAATGATTTGGCTGCTTTAAAGTAAAAAATTGTAATTTTACTTCGAAACCACAATTATAACACTGCGTATTTCTGTAAGTTATGAAACAACATTTATGATGTTGCTTATTATCCAATTTATTGAAGTACGACTCAAAAAGAATAAAAGCTTCAATATTATATGAACAACCCACTGTGCAAATGTTTGTTTCACAGAATGATTGTACGTGTATGACAAACTTTCGGTTTAATGTTAAGCACTAAGAAATTATTTAGTGAATTAATTGACTCTTTCAAATAACAAGCAGACACACCAAAAATTTTTCTCACTATGAAAAAATATTTTCTGCAGCGGGGGGCATTTAAGAGTCAGTAGTTTTTGTTTGTAATCGTGCTCATTTTTAGTGCAAAAAAAAAAAACAAAAACAAAAACTAACGAAATTTGCGCAAAGAAATAATTAATTGAACAAACAAACAAACAGACAAACCAAGACTTACCTTGTTTGGGTGAAGCACTCAATGCCTGTTGTGGTGACTGTTGTTGAGAATGTATTTGATATTGTTGTTGCTGTTGAGCTGCAGCAGCAGCTACAGCTACAGCCTGCTGTTGGGCAATACAAGCTGCAGCAGCAGCGGCAGCAGCTGCCTGTTGATGCTGATGCTGTTGTTGAGCCTGCTGTTGTTGTTGCACAGCTTGTTGTTGTGCAGCAGCCACTTGTTGTTGCTGCTGCTGTTGTTGTTGGGCTTGTTGCTGACTATTAGCCGACATTTGCTGTTGCTGTTGTTGCTGTTGCTGCTTGGTACTGTTTACCTGCTGATGCGACTGCTGTTGCTGCTGTTGTGTTATATGAGTCTGATGTATGGCCAGCAATTTAGTTTCATATGGTTTAGCATGTGGAGCACCAACTGATAGTGGTTGACTGCTAAGCGTCATTTGTGCTGTGGCTGGCATCATGAGTGTGGGCATTGCCAACATTTTTGCTTTGCTTTTGCTAAACAACACTGGGCTCTCTGTTATCTCAGTTACTTTATTTTATTTTCTTTTTAGTTTTTTCTTTCTTTTGTTTTACAACCCACCTACACTGCAGGTTGTGTCGTATTCGATTGGTTTGTGTGTGTGTATGTGTATGAGCACTTCTAATCGTTTTTTCTGTTATTTGGTTAAAACGTTTTTTTTATCTCTCTTTACTTTTGTTTAGAGATGAGGATTCTGCTTCTTTTTTTTCTGATGATGTTGATGTTTTAGTTTGTAATGCTTTTGATGTTTTGCGGTCAAGTTACAGTTAAACAGTCATACACAGTTGCACTTAACATGAACACGTATACTCTCCAACAACAATGTTAATTCTATAATGTTCACGTATGTTAATGTAGCCAAGGTATGCAAATATATTCAACTGCTAATGTTTTGCTATCGTTCTTTTTTCTATTTTTTTTTTTTTTTTGGTTTAGTGAGAGTGCAAGTAAGTCTATGTGTGTGTTTGTATGTATATTTACTATATAGACGGGATTAAATGACTGATTTCCTGTTATTCTGTTTTGAATTCATTTCCAACTGACGTTGTCGTAGTGATATTTAGCAGTGGTGGTTAGTAGCCAAAATGGTAGTAGTATTCTCGTAGTCCTAGTGATGTTGATGATGGCGGCGTTATTACAAGTATGCGTTTAACGTGTAAATGTATGCATACGTATACTTTAATGTATTTATAAGTATGTTTGTATGTCTGTAATATAAATGTACGTACTTTCCTAGTTGATGTTGATGTGGATGTTGTGGTTTTACAAAGTGGTAAAATGTTCACGTCGTTGATGGCAATAACAAAATATTTGTATACGAAAACGAAACAAATAATGTTACGTTTTTTTTTTTTTGAGGTTTTAATTCCTGTTGTTTAAAACAATTTGATGTTTTTCGAAACAAATTAAAGTTTTAAATGATTTTCCTTTTTTTTATGGGGGATAATTTGCACTTTTGTTTAGGCAGTTAATTAAATATTTGTTTAAAAATTTTTTTGTTGGTTTTCAAATATTTTTTTCAAATGCTTAACAAACTTGTTTTTCGCTGTTTTTGTAAATTTTTTTTCAATGTGGTTGATGTGTGTTTTAAAATGTATTGATGGAAATATTGCTTAATATATTAATAATTCCAAAAATGTGTTCACTTTTATTTTATTTTATTTTTGGGGAGACTGAAACCGCACTTGTGTTAAATGGTTAAATGTTTAATTAATATAAATATGTAATTTGGCTTAAAATTTGTTTGTTGAATTTTTAAAGAAGAAAGGCGCAAAATTATATTGTGGTTTTAAGGATATTTTTAACACCAAAAAAATTTTTCTAGCTTGACCTTCACTTATCACAGACCAATGAAATAGTTGACAGTTTAGTTTATCAATATTAAAAGATATTTCAAATTGCAATAAAATTATTGCGTATGAAATTGAAAACTCCTAAAATAGTAAAAATTAATAGTAAGTACAAA
Source organism: Lypha dubia (assembly GCA_947311025.1). Taxonomy (NCBI): domain Eukaryota; kingdom Metazoa; phylum Arthropoda; class Insecta; order Diptera; family Tachinidae; genus Lypha; species Lypha dubia. Next base: position 17,700,728 of record OX371260.1, on the reverse strand, counting down.
ATATAAAATAACATAATAGAGAGATGAAAAGGAAATTTTTAAGTTGATTTCTGAGAAAAATAACTAAATTTTTAAATCGTTTTATCGGCTGAAGTTTTGGTTTTTTAATAGATATTTGCAATTACGAAAACAATTATATATTTTTAATAACATTTTCTTAAAGCGTTAGTCATGATAAGATAGTCAATAGTCAATAGTCAAGATTGATCAGATACTAGTTTCAGCATAGTACAAAAGCAAAATCGATGAATGCGAATACATTGATCTTAATAAAGTGAAAAAAATAAATTGTTTTCCCATTTTTAGTGTACATTAGGCTCACTGAAAAATTACCACCAAACATTTTTGTTTTAATTTACTGTCTTTCTATATCAAATCTTAACTAATACCAAAATATCGAATATATTTATTTTTATTTTGATCTAGCACATTCTAAATAATTTCTTATTCAAGTTTAACTAAATTAAAAATTAATTTTTAAAATTCAAACTTTACTTGAAAACACGCTCTTCAAAGCTACATCGATCAACAATAAAGGGATATTAATAATTGAAAAAAACTTTGTGTAAATTTTAGACAACAATATTAATATGGTTTAATGGTAAACTAGAAAATATAGATTTTCTTTTTTTAAATCTCCTGCTTTGTTAATCGATAAACCTATAGAAAAGCTTACCTTACAATAATATGAAAGATTTTCAATTGTTCTTGCCAAAATAAACTATATTAAGTTTGTTGTAATAATTAAAAACACGGAGGTGTTTTTTTTTTTTCTTTTTTGAACGAAATCAAACATACTGATCTGATGGCATTATATTTTGTAACGCATCAACTTTAAAAGAAAAATATTTTTAGTATTTCCTGTAAGTATGTGATAAAAAACCGAAGGGCTTAAGTTAATAAAGCAACAACTATTTTTACAAAATTGCGCAAACAATCCTAATTTTAATACATAACAATATTTATATTACACGCAGCGTTACGTTGCCAATGGCGGAAAAGTCTTTATAAGTTTTTCAAACGATGATTTAGTGGCAAAAGTCAGAGGATAGATATTATATTAATAAAAAGTAAATAATAATTTTAATTAAATATTAAATATTTTACTATTTATTTTCTTTGGAATTGTTTAAATTATTGTGTGCTTAATTGCTTTTATAAGATCAAATGATATTTGTAGTGACATAAAACATTATGATACGTAAGATCTTATAACACCATTTTAACAATTTAATACAACTATTTTTCATTATTCAATACCGAAATTTTTTAGTCACTATTTTTATGACTTGCTACGAGTAAGCTAATAGATATGCTGCATTCCATTGGCTGCTGTAAGAAAAATATACAGATTCATATCGAATTGAAAAATTGTTGGTTATATATGTGTAGAAGTAAATGAATTTGAAAACTTTTCAAGCATGGTGGTAAAACTTTACTGATGAAAAGGCTTATCAGGCAATGAATTGCAGCATAAAAAACAAATAATTTTTCTAAAACTATGAGAATAGTTAGAAGAATATGCAGCAATTTTAGCTCGTAAAGCCTTGTAATCAGATCTGCCTGATTTTAAATTTCAAAAATCTTGCAAAAATTGGAATTTTATTCGCATATTTTAAGTTAAAATTACAAAGCATTCTTTTAAAAATTTACTCATTATATTGAAAATTTTTTAAAATTCCTCAAAAAATTATTTTTGTACCCTTTTTAAGTTGCAAAGTTTTCAAAAATAGTTTCATAATTATTTATTTCGTGCTTGCAACAGTAAAGTAGTTTTTTGCAATATATCGTCAACTAAAATCCAAGAGGATGTAGCTGAAAAATAAGTTAAAACTGTATTTTTGATACTGATATACGAGTATTTTCAAAAACACGATTTCATTAACCGAATTTACATGTGTAATTAATTATATATAAATAGTAGTAAATTTATGAGGTATTTTGTTTCTCATGTAAAATCATAAAAAGAGTGTAGTTAAAGCCTTCTGGATTTTAAATGACGATATAGTGATTTCGTGAAAAAAAAATTGAGATTGTCCGCTTACTGACTAGTGTCTCATATTAACCATTTGCATTGGACACCAAAAAGTATGCAATGATTTTTATGAAAATTGTAACGTATACGGATTATTTCAGTATCAAACATTGAATATCACTCATACGCTGAAAGGCAATATGGCTTTTACATACGAATATCAAGCCTTGTACGCGTAGTTATCATATTTTACGCTATCACATGACGACATCTGTTGGCGTCTTAAAAAATCCCTTAAGTCGAGTTAAACAAAATATTCGAAAACTCTGTATTTGGTTGTCCAAGTATTGTCAATTGTAAAGAACTTAATATAATAAAATCGAAAGTTTTGTAAAATTTTATAAAATAATTATTTAAAATCGCTCAAGAATAATTTTTACTTAAAAACTAATTATATATATTTCCACTGCCTTCAAAATTGTTACTAAACTTTACAAGATTTTGTTTTTTTTTTTTTTTCAATTACATGTCTAGAAGCTAAAATTATTATGAAGACATTTCTCTTTAATTAAATACAGCAGTACTCCGCTGTAAAATTTCAAAACGTAGTAAGACACAAAAATAAAATTGTAAAATTTTGTTTAGAAACTAAAGGGTGATTATAGTAGTATTTGCTACCTTTAAAGTTTTTTTGAACCATAAAAAAATTTTTTATTTGACCAGTTTAAAAAAAAATTGTGTTACACAAATTAAATTATTCAGAAAATTTTGTATATCTACTTTTCAATATTTTTCATTGATTTGTTATTAGCAATTAAGCCTTTTGATTATTCATTTACTTTTAGACACTTCCAAAAAATGATACGATTTTCGGGAATCAATGGATATAATTTTTATAAATACTTCTACATTTTTTATTGAAAGAAAACTCCTGACTTACTTTAGGATTTACCGCCATGTTAACTTTTTTTAGGAGAACATTTACTTCACTGTAGTCAAAAGTAAAATCTTTTTTTTTTTAAACAAGTTGCGAGAAGCTGATACAAATTTAGCTTTTTCGATTGGATTAAGAAGAGTGAATATATATGAATGATTAAATTTTATATACAAGTAGGGTGAAAAGCCAAAGTCGTTTTCTGCACTTTAAGAGAATTTTGGAAAATAAATTTTGCTCTTGCTAGAATTAACCAAATAACCAACCAACAGATTAAACGGTTACACTAACTGAATCAACTCTCGTCTAAAATTTTTGAAATTTTTGTAATGAACGAACTTTGCTTCATACCTACTCACGTGAATATTTACTTAATAGTTTTTTTTTTTTAAATTTCGATATGAAGCAAATGAAATTTTCATGAAATATTTGACAAACTATATTGACAAGGGTTCACTGGAACTAAAAATACAAATATATCGATTTCGAAAAATTAAGTCACTTTCTATGTTTTGAAACTGTGCAGCCGAACTAATTATATAGTTTTGATCTAAACTTGATTTTAAAATCACTGAACGTAAATAAAAAAACTTAAGATAAGTTTAGCAAGAATTAAAACAATGTAATTTTAAACGAATTTTTCCGAGAACTCTGTAAACTACTTAATTAAATAATTTCGAAAACTTAATATTTATTATAATTAAATATATTTTACAACTCACATACTTTAAACGTTCTGTAGATTTTTAAAAGTATTATTTTACCCATTATTTAAAACAAATAACTCATTCTGCGGGTCTTTTTACAAGAAAGATATTCAGCTTAAAATTTCATATTTTGGTAAATAAATTAAGACACAATTCTAAAAAGCAAATTTATGCGATTTAAATTCCTGAAAATTTTTTAAGAGCAATTAAAACTTAACCGATGGTTTCGTTTGAATATGAAGAATTCAATGTGAATATAAACTCCGAAAATGCTTATTTCGTTTTAAGCATTTTTTCCTCAATGCCACAAAAATTTATTGACATCAATGCTTTTACCGAATTAAAACCAAGGAATTGAAAATTGGATTTAAACCAAATATTTAACTCTGAGATTACGATTAATTAAGAAAGTTGGACAATAAAATTGTTATGGTTTATACAATTAATCAATCAATAAATTTTATTGATTAGATATTTTGAAAATGTTTAAGGTGGATTTTTTTAGTTCCTCTAAAAATGTCATTATTTTTTTACACATGTTGTCAGAAAAGCTCTAGTATTATTACTTTAAACCATTGATTGAACTGTATAAGACGTCTACACACAAAAATCTATTGTAATAAATTTAAGTTGGTAATTAACTGCTATTGTAAATAGTTGTTATTACAATATTATATATATATTAATATATTTGGTTAAAACAACCATTTCACAATAGTTATTGAATTAACTATGAAAATTGGTAAAACTAACAAATCTTATAAGTTGAAGAAACAAAAAAACAATGGTAGCAGAAACAGTAATGTTGGTTAATCTTATCACTTTTATTTGTTAATTTATTGCTGACATCAAAATTTGATGCTATTTATTCAAACTAACAAATTTTATTAGTTAGGAAGGGTAGTGTGAAATACGCATCCACTCGGAGACCCAATTGGATCCATTGTAATTTTAAATTTTATTAGTTAAAGTAACCATAAAAATATGTGCTGCAAAACCTTTATAAGATTTTTACCAATTAAATTGTAATTTTTACTAATACATAAAGATAAAATATACACGTGTATTTATTTGCTTTTATTTATTTTTAGGCGTTGTATTACAAACATGTGAGTTGTATGCTTAATACCAACAATGGACAAAAATAAATTTGAAATTTAAATGAAAAAAGAAAAAAGAAATTAAATGTGCAACAATTAAAACTGTAATGAATTCAAAGTCCTGCCAAAGTTTTTTTTTTTTGTAGCTTAACAACAAATATTTTGCAAAATATTATTTTACTATTTTCATTGGTTGATTTAACTATTTTTAAGGGTTGATGCAATTTTAAACACTAAAATTGGTTAGATCTGTACTACAATATATAAAAATTATAACAAATGGCTTTTTTTTTCTTACAATTTAAAATTATTAAATATTAACATTTTTCATTTGTAAATGTTTCAGAATTTTTCTATTTTTAATTATTAATTTGTGACTCCACCAAGCTGTTCAATATATTCAGCTCTATTTTTCGATACCACCTTGAGACCAAATTGAATGTTTTTCTTTATCTAAAACTAAGCTGACTCAATTAAAGCACAAAAGGATTACAAGAGTAAGTAATATGGGAGATAAAAGTGCAAATCATTACCATTTCCAAAGCTAAATTAAATTTGACAATTAATATTAGAGCTACTTTAAAGCAATATAGGGCTTGTTCTGAAATGCATCACTGCACCGCATCTGATGCGTTGTACGTTCTGAAAACCAACGACTGGTAACACTGCGTAAGCTGTTTTGTATCAGCTGAGCAAACTAATCAAACATGCGCATCAGATGCGTCGCAGTGATGCACTTCCGAACAGGCCCATAGTTATATATCAAAAAAAAAAAAAAAAAAAACAGATATATAATTTTAATTTAGTAAATAAAAATTCTTAATGAAAACTTTCTAGAATATAAATATCTATCTACTAAGACCAAAAAATCTTTTACATATTCTTAGAATTTTGCATCACTATTGCCTTTTTCATAAAATACTATTCAAATAAATATTTTTCTAAAATTGTAATTAATACTATTATAGCCTTATTCATAAGCCATTGGTTAAATTAATGCGCACTATAAAATCGGATATTCCATAATAAAATATTATAATAAAACTAAGAGGACATTAATAATCGTTTATTAATAAGTTGCTTTCAAATGAATCATCTCACAGACACGCATATTTTCTATCAGACAAAAAAAAAACTTATCGAAATTGATACGGATATTTTTAAATTAACCATCTCTTTAGATCTGATATTGAAAGTAAAGTGTGTTACCAAAGATAATATTAAATTTATAACCTGGTTTTTATATACGAGTTCTTATTCGTAAAAAAAAACTTATATAAAATAAAATAAACAGATTGTTTTTTCTTGAATGCCTCTCATTTATCGGTAATTTTTTATATCCTGTAAAAAATTTATATAAAAATTTTCAAATGTTATTAATTTGAGATGATATAATTTTGTTTAATAATTTTATAAAAAAATTTTAAATAAAATTTTTTCTCACTCTTCACCAGGAAGCAGGTCTAACGTGTTGAATTGACATGAAAAATATACAGTCACATTCACATTCACATTCATTGTGGGCTTGTACAAGTATAAAAACATAGATATAATTTTATATATATATATATATATATATATTTTATTATTAACGAATTTATCATTTTGAATAGCAGTTAAAGCTTAAAGTGAGTGGTACATTTAATGCTGGCCTATATACCATTGAAATTTTGGCCAAGTGGGGCTTAGAAGAAAACGTTTAAAAATATTATTATATTACAGCAATAAAGAAGCGCAATTTTTATTGCTTTCTGGGGATGAAAGGAAATATGAAGAAAATACATACATAAATACATATATACATACATACATACATACATACATACATTTGTATGTATGTATATACGCGTTTATGGAGGTTTGGATATCTAGATGTGTGCACCAATGTACATACATACATATAATCAAATAATATTTTACGCCACATGAGCGCGTTAGCATTTTTACACATCATTTGTAAATTTAAAAATCATAAAACATATTTTTTTTATTATATTTTATAACATTTTTTTTTTTTCAGAAATGAACAGGGAGGTGGAGTCTGGCATGGTTGTCTGTCTGCATGCTTGTAGTATTGTTTTATAGTGAAACATGTGTTTAATAAAATAAATATTTTAGTGTTTTGGCGATGTACTACAAACGTACGTACTAAGAGTAAGCCAACTTGCGTATGTGTGTACACATATACTCGTACATATTCATATTCATATTCATTTATATACATATATATATATATATATATATATATATATCTTATGATTTTAGCAATTCTATTTTCAACGGATATCATTTGCTGTGTATGTTTCCGACTATTTACACATACAGCGAAAAATTAAATAATAAATCGACAAAATATCAGTCATAATCATATAATAATATCTATAATATAAAATACAATTGTTGTTATATACATATAACAAAAAGTATATAGCAATTTATGTTCGTGCATATAAGAAATTCTATATGTCTCATATAAGTACATACATACCAAAATATATTTATATAGAAATACTAAAAGAAGATATGGCAATAACATGCAGGAAAAATCATTGAAAGTAAGAACAAAGAATGAATTCGTATTTTGGTAACATAACGAAGAAAAAAAAAACAATAATATTGCAACAACACTTATGCTGTCTTAAACGTTTAATGACTTTTTTTCAACTTTTATCTACTGTATATACATATGTATGTATATACATGTACTCAGTTGTGCACTCGTTTACCACTATATACATATATATGTATGTATAGGAAATCACACAAAGATATATCCATATGGATCTATGCATACATACATAAGTGTATATGTATATATAATAACATTTAATAAAAATACATAAAATACAATTGCTTGGCACTGCATAACTTTTATATGCATATACATACATACTACATACGTATACATATATAAGAAAATAAAGTCATATGTAAATTAAGCGATTCGTAAATTCTCAATATAAAAATCGATTGGCTAATAATTTTAATTCATAAAGGTCACATTTTAGATTGAATTCTCCTCTTTAAGCAATATTACAAAAAAAAAAAAAAAAAAAAAAAAAAAAAAAAACTATAAATTTTCCTCTCAAGCCTAACTTCAGCCTTAAAATTTATGCTACACAAATTAGCTTTAATTCTTACTTGCGTATTTTTTTTTTTTAGTTAATTTTTCTGTAAATTTAACTTAAAAATTTCATATAATTTTAATTATTTTGCAACACATGCTAACTTTTTGTTTAAAATTATACACTCTTTTGATTAATATTTAAGCTTTGATTTCTTTATTAAAAAAGCTTTATTGGTTTATTTTGATTTTTTCACACACTTTTTTTTAAGAAAATAAAAATACTTATTGTTTTTAATTTATAGAGATAAAATTAAGAAAAAATGTAAATTATTGTTGTATTATTTTGAATGAAATTTTGAACTTTTTCTTTGTAAACGGCTTGTGTTAGCGAGTTATTTATTTAGTTTCATTAAAAATTCTTTGTTTGTTCAAAAAAAACTAACAAAAAAAATTTTCTATATTTTTTTGCATGAATCTTAGATTTTACTTTTTATTGAAAGATTAATTTCCTTTGATTAGCTTTTTTTTGTGTTTTCATATATATATTTTCTCTTTTGACTTTTTTTTCTTCTTGTTAGATTGAACAAAATAATAACAACTTAATAACAATGTAACGAATATCCTTTCATTACGAGGACACAATTCAAACTGAATGCGAAGTTTATTCGTTGTCTTCACAAATAGTCATACACATCGTTTGATTTTTCCATATTATCCTTCTGTTACTGGTTATTGTTAAATTGTGCTGCTCATTTGCAAAGAATTAAATACTCTTGTAGACTGGCGCTCACACATACAGCAGCAGTGGCTGTGTATAAAAAGCAAAATCACAAGAAAAAACTATATAACTTTAACATTATAATATTAATTCTTATTGAATGTCATTCTCACTTGTATTCTCTTGTATATATATATTTATTTCATTACACTCTCTTGCTTGTATTAATTCTCTCCACTACTCATAATTTTTTACTCATTCGCTTTTTTACATTTCAGTTTAATTCAATATTGACTAAAAATTTTTATGTTCGTATTTTTGTTTCCTTTTAGTCGTATTTACACAAAAAACGCACCCTTTCGTGTTTCTCTAAAGTTGAGACTTAAAAACAAATTTTCTTTGTTTCTTTGTTTTTCTTGCTCTGGCGCCTGCCTTGTAAAAACACTTTCTCTTTTTTTGTGGTTTAAAGCGGCATTTTGTATTCACCATCTTTGTTATGGTTTTTGTCAATTTATTCGAACTTCCGCAGCCGTTATACAATTTCTGTTTATCCTGGACACAAACACTTTATACATTTTAATAATATTTTGTATGTTGGAGGTATAAGTCTTTTTTAATAATGGGTTATTTATTCGAAAACCCATATTTATGGCATATTATATTATTTTATAACAGTTTCAACAATGGTGAAGTCTCATGGTAATAGTATATTTTTATTATAACACTATTTATAATATTATACCAATTAAGAGTATTGCTTAGGTCCGTTTCACCATGTATAACAACGAATATAAAAACTTTATAATACAAAATCTAATAGAGCACCCATAAATGGTCTTTGGAATATTCGTAATGTGTATGGACCTTTTTTTCGTAGATTATATCATCATTTAAAAGAACTACAACAAAACATGTTGAAGATAGATGGCAACCATATTCAACGTGTATGTTTTTATATTGTTTTGGCTTAAAATTATTAGTCAATATTGAATTGATTTTTATATCAATATTTTTCATTCCTTTTTAAAAACTTAGAACTGAAATGACGTTTTTGTGCTTTTTGTAAATTAATTATTAAATTAAACTTTTTGTATATCACTATTTTAAATACATAAATAATTAATACAAACAAAACATTCTTCACAAGCATTTTATATATCAGCTATGATATTTCAGACAGTGTTAAAAAGTGCCCATATGCACTTTTGCTTATGGGCATTTCCATTGTTACGTGACACTGCATTTGTGCGACAAATAGTTGATAAAAGGACAAAAAGTTACATATGTATGTATGCAAAAATCTTTATATTTTATATTTAAAGTAACACGTTTCAGCTAAAATAATTTAATGGCGCATGTCAGATGTATTTGATTCTGAATTTTGGCAAAATTTTAATTTATAATTCACTCAATATCAATATCATCGATATTTTTCCAGGACTATCGGTAATATATTAGCAAAAATTTGTATCAGTGTTTTTTTTTTTTTCCAGACATTAATATTTGAAACATGGCAAGAACTAGAAAACCATACAAACTAGAAATATATAGAATATGAAAATTTTTCTGAAAATTTGCAATTGGCATAATATTTTTTATACTATCAGACAAAAGTTTGGTAGAAATTAGAAATACGATGAATTTTCATCTGATTACAAAGATCAAAGATTATTGCTATATGATGTGAGCTTAGATTTTCCATAAAAATAAAGATCAATATTACAGGATATTTCATATTTCAACCAAATAATTTTTGTAGTTTTCATATAAGTCAAAAATGGCAACACAATTATTTTTTAATTTATTTAGTTTCCTGTATTATTATGCTGGGCGCACAATTGTGACGAACAAATAACTGCTGTCATAATAATCAAAAATTTGTGTAGCCTTTTTGAGTCATTTCGATTTGCATCGCTTTTTAAGATTTGTGTCCTTTTAATACCGATTTGCGTCCCAACATACATACTTATGATTACTTTTCAACTGAAATAATAAATACAGGTGAGTAATTTATCAAGTAGCATGTAAAAATGGCAGTTTCCCGTTTATTCTCTATGTACATTTTTATACCATATCACTTTTTTTTATCAAAAATATAATTTTCCGATCCGATTTGAGTCGTTTCGTTTTGCGTCGCATTTCTCCGCTAAATAAAATAATTCCTTCATAAAATTAAACATTAAAAATACTATAAAAATCGAATTATATCATTAATTAATTATTTATATTTAACTAAAAAGTTCTATATCATAAAAAGAAGAAAATTATTAAAGTAAAAATTAACATTATTTACTAATATATTTGAAAACTAAAAAAACAAGGTAGCTCTGTACGTAATTTGTTCGTCGTTTGTCGCCGTATGAAATAGAAATAAATCTATCAGAGAATTCGTCACGCACGACGATCTATTTTTGATGACGAATATTCGCAATGAAAAATTCGTCATTCGTCCCAATTGTATTCCCAGCATTAATCATAATGTTCACACCAAAGATATTTGTGTTTATTTCGAGCCAGTGCACGAGAAGTTCAGTTTTAAAATATCGAAACAACTAGCCCAATTTAAAAAATTGTTTAGAATTTGCGAATTTAATGTGTTGTTTTCACATGCCAAACAAGTGATTTGAGTGTAAAATTTGTATGAAAAGCACTCAGTATTTTGGACTGGTGCAAAGCGCAAAAGTCAGAAATTACGAAATTAATATACAAAATAAATATTATTTAAGTTTATGAATTAAATTAGAAATTTAGAAAATAAAAATCGTTTTAGCAGAAAAAATTTTGATTTAATCCTATGTCGGTTAGCAGAATCGACGGCGAAGTAAAAGAATTAGTAAAACAAGCCTGCTCAGATAGTTAAGGATATTTAATGTGTCTACTTAACACCAGAGGCGTTGCAATACTGATCTAAAAATTTAAAATATTCTTCTACATTTTCACATTCTAAATTTTATACTCTTTTCCGTTCTTCATAATTCTGGCACAATGCATGACATCACCAGAGTGTTGGTAATGTAAAAAATAGTGGTCACGAAATTACCAAACTGCCACTGTATTTTTGGAAAGTGTTGCAATCTGTAGTGTGAGATTTAAAAGTCGCTTGGATGGAAATGCTAAGATAACAACATCACCAACGCCAGTGGTCATTTGCTTCTCCATCTATTAGAATGTTTTACTTGACTCTGCTGAATATGAACGTGATGGCGGTTGTTATACACAAGTCTTCGCACACGTTAATTACATCACCACTAAAATTGTGCTTGCTAAATTGAAGCGCCAGTATTGCTATATTTAACATATTTATTTAATGACCTATTTTTTGGTTATATTTCAGTAAAGATTTTGCTTTGATTTATTCAAATTCTAATTAAATCTGAAATTATGAAGAGATTAATGATGTAGTAATTTAATTGCATGACTTTATGTTACTAGTTCAAGCTATTTAGTCAAAAAATTGGTCGAGTAGCATTCAGGAATAACAAGACAAGATAAATAGCTAATTATTATGAAGATATTTTAAACTAATCTATATATATAAAATACAAAAAATGTTTGTACCCATGTTCGCTATAGACTCGGAAACTATCCAACCGATTTGACCCAAACTGGTGTCATTCAAAAGGGAATTTATAGAGGATGGTTTTAGGCTTTTAATATTTCAAGTGGGCGTAGCCCCTCCCACATAAATTGAATAACATCATATATCTTGACTATTGTGATAGCAAGAGTTTTGAAACATTGCAATAGTTCATATGTTACTAATGTGAGTAATCAGGACAAAAATGGGCGTTATCGGACAAGTGGCCGTGGCAGCTCCCATATAACCCAAAAATTGAAATCGCCATATTTTGGGCATTTTTTGACCTACGCCGATGATATTTGGTACATATAGTATTGACATAATTAGGAATACGTACTAGGAGAAAAGTGAGTGGGACCACGCCCCTTTATAGGAAAATAAAAAATCTTAATATAGTCTTAACTACTGGACCGATGGTCATTAAATTTTCACAATAGGATATATAAATACTTTTAATTTTATTTTATAACGAGGGGGGAAGCGAAGTACACCGGGATCAGTTAGTAATTAATATTTACTCAATGAAACAATAAATGGTATTAAACATTATAACCTCATGTTAAACTAAATCACAAAAACCAAATAATAAAAAGAGTAAAAATGGTGTCGTATCTGTTCAAAATAAAGCAGAGAAAAAAATCAAGTCACTCTAATATATTTACAATTGAAAACTATAATTCAAGTAAGTATTGAAAGTTAAAAAGCGTGTCAAAATATCTATAATGACACTTGAATAATTTCTAAATCATATTTTTTTTTGTTCTTCTTATTGAACAAATTCAAAAGGATTGTCATCTTAAACAACTGTCATTTTAATGACAATAATCCACATAAAGAACATAAATTAAAAAAAAAAATTAAATCTATAACACACACAAATACAATTTAAAATAAAAAAAAAAATAATAGCAAGTAAAGAACAAAAACAAGAGAGCTTCAAGTGCCAATAATCCAAATGTAACAATATTGGTAACTTGGCTGACTGTTTCGTATCAACACCATTATCATCTTCATTGTTTCTTTAGTGTTTTAAGGCCATTGTTTTATTTCTCTTTTGCCACCAGTTGTCTTTTACTTAAGAAGACTAATTTTGTTTTTGTTCAACTAAAAGTGGAGAAAATTACAATTGCAGTTAAGATAACACAAAAAAAAAAAAAAAAAAAAAAACACGAACAGTTATTTAAAACAATAGGAGACAGCTAAAAGAAGTGTTGTTCTTGTTGTTGGCATCTGAATAAAAATGTATTGTTGTGTGAATAGTTATTTGATTATGTGCCTTCTTACGTTATCATACACATGTAAATCGTTATGTAGCTGAAACACTTAAGGCGTCATAGAGGCTGAAAGCTCTTTTTGACCTTATCGTTTGTATAAAAATGTTTAAATAAAATGTGTGTTTTAATCAGAGTAGAAAAACTACTAGTTTTTTAGGTTGCAGTTTAATGGTTTGTTAAAAACCATTTTAAAAAAATACGCAATAACTTGTGTCTGTTAGAAAAAAAATTATGTGTAAATTTAGTATGCTCTAATTTAATTTACTTAATAGTTAAATAAATTTACAAACTTCTTTGCAATCATTTTATAAATTTCTTTTAAATAAGTCTCAGCTCGTACTAGCAAAAATGGAAGTGCGAATTATTTAAATATTTGTGCTATAGAAATTGTTAATTTTTTATAAAAACCTAGCAAAAAATTATTATGTTTCTGGAAGGAGAATCAAAATTACATGCTTTCGAGATGCGCAGTTTTGAAGCGCTTCCAAGGCTGCACAAAAAGAAGGCAAAGAGATCGCTCAACTTATTTTTAAGCATGTGGAAGTTGATCGACTATTAACATTAGGTTGACATGAATTTTAATGTAAACGTCGAATGGAAGACAAAATTGCATTTAAATGTTTACTGTCTATCTCTCTCTCTCTCTCTAATTTATTTATAACTGTGTATTCTACCTACAGATGAATTATGTATATTAGTAGATGACGCAGTAAAACCAATGCATAATTAAGATAATTCAAACTTGATTTTAGCGCATTTTGGATGATTAGAAAAAAGCGCTCTATTATGTAAAAAACAAGAGCTCCATACAGGGATATCAATAACAAAAATCATGCATGTTTCAAGGGCTTTTCGAAGCAGGAGACAAAACAATAACAAGCACATCTTCTTTAAAAATATCCTTGGACCGAAGCAGTTGTTGGGAATTTTGTCAAATTTTGAAGATTTGGAGGATGGTCAAAAATTATACTGGGTGAAAATCCTATGAATAGAATGAAAACATCACCTGGACGTTCTAACGTTAATGGAAAGAAAAATGTCACAATTGATATAAACTAATACGTATGTTTTATTTAGTGACATGTAAAAGTGGTATGTTCAGCTGGGACAAACATTTTATATAGCATTCAAAAAATTATTGTCCATATTGCGGTTGACAACTTTTGAAAGAATTTGGTCGTCGTTTATAAATTCGCATTGCCTTTCTCAACTCAACTCATGGTTGACTTTTTGGTTGTGTTAAATATTTTTTGTGGTATTGTCGTTTGCAACTGTGCACAAGTTTGGTTAACAAAAACGATAAATACACACAACTGCTTATTACTAGTTTGGTTTTTGTACGTTACAGTTATTTCGACATAAAGTGCAGAAAAAGGGAGAGATCGTAAGTTGATAATTTTATTGGGCTTAATATTGCAGTTTCTCAGCATTTAATATATTTACAGATCTTTGAAAATTACAACGAAAGCCCAATTTGAGAGATTTGAGAGAGAAAAGGTAATAACATTTTAACTAAAAATAATCACCATCATAACATTTAAGCTATAGTATCCCTTCCGATTTAAGTAAAGATGCTGTATATCTTTAAGCGGAGAAATAATTCGGACATGTGTACCATCGATACAGCCCAACACACCGGGGTAAACCACCTTTTGCAAAGAACCAAACCTTCGACGCACTTTTTTCTTCTTCACTCATTTCTGTTTTAATCCATTTGCTGCAAATGCGCTGCTACAGCATATCTAACACTTCTTTTAAAACAAGTGACATTTTAGATTCAGCTAATCCTATATTGAAGTCGTTGCCACTTAACTTCGGGTAGCTCCCGTCAGCAAAAAATCTAAGGGCAGCACACAATTTCAATATTAGTGGTATAGCTGATGTACGTACAGGTTTCTTTAATTGATCTTTTATGTCATCCAGCAGATAGCAAAAGGCTTCTTTACTCAGTCGGAAATAGATAATAAATCTGTAAAAATTATTTTCTTACTCAAATTGTAAATTATATTTTGAGTATTTTTACTTTGCAGTTGATAGTTCAAGAGGGTTGGATTCATTACGAATTTTCCTCCTTATGCGTAGAACATCTATATTACCATCTTCGTTTCCATCTTCATAAAATAAATCTACACATATATCCGTTTGAAATTATTTGCTTTCGAATAAAACACTTAAAACACTTTTTTCTTCTAATATATTTTTTTTTTTAAATTTTTACACGAATTTGAGTGCTTTTCTGTCAAATTGGGAATTTTAAGTTGGTAACGCTTTAACAATTTCAACTGAAAACAGTTGTGTATCACAATACAACAAAACAATTTGGTGGTGTGAAAGTTGGGTCGCCTCGTACACAACCAAACACTGAGTTGAGTTGAGAACGACAATAGAGGCATATATGTTTAAGGACATTTTATATATATTATAGGGATGCGCAAAAACAATAAGCCTGAAATTTTCGTCGTTTGGTGATTTGGGTGAATTTTTATAGAACACTTTTCCTAGGAGGTCCATATCATAAGGACGCTAAAATTTTTAGGACCCGGTTTTTAAGGTGGTCGCCATTTTTTATTTAGATTGATTACGCATTGTCATTACGAGTTATCTCAGAAAACCCTTTTGTCTGATATCCATATAATTAAGGCGAATAAAAAATATTGAATCGCAATATATTGGCGTCCGGTGTTTGGGGTGGCCAGCAAAAATTTGCTTTAATTATATAATATAAGTAAATTGTTTAATATATATTTTCCCATTTTTCAATTATTGTTAAAAAATTTCCATTTCCGTTCCTGGCCACCTCCCACCCTGACCAAAAAGAAAGGGTTTAAACGAAAATGTTTCTATACGAGTCGACTTAAAATAAATCCGTTCGCGTCAGTCCAAGGATAAAGTATTTTGATAACGTCACATAATCAATTTCGCATTATTTTTCGTAAAAAATAAAATTTCCAATTATTATGAAACAAATTTTCGACGTTTTTAAGAAATATTTTTTGTAATTGATGTATAAAATGTGCTTTGGATAGGAAGCTGAATGCTCTTCAATGAAACAGGCTTATTAATATTGTCTTAAAAATCTTGCAAAAAATGTCAAGAACGTTATCTTTAAAATTAGCGGGCGTGATCATCTACGACTATCGAATATTGATTTCCTAATATCAAACTTCTGGCACTCATATTATTGATATTTTATATGACGTACACTTGATAATTATTAGAGTTCTATAACAATCATACGCCACGCTCTTAAGAGTTTTATTTAAAATATCAAATATCAAATTCTTATTCAAATTAATTAAATAAAGTTCGTTTTAAAAAATTCGAATCGTATTAAGACAAATAGTTTCACATCAGTCAAACCATTAATAAATCTCAGCAATTTAAAAGTTTATTACACTAAAATAAAATATTTCGAAGACATAATTTTGTTCAATTCTCAGTACAATATACATATTTGAAGTTACAACTATTTTCACTTTTAGTCCATATTTAGTACATGATTGTGCTTTTGAAGAGAATAACAACAGAATTTGCTATAAAAGTAACAAAGCAACAAAATTTTATTCAGATCATATTTCATTGGTTCCCAAAATTTATCGTCAAGTAAATATTAAAAATGCAGCTGTAGTTTACATATGCAATATGTACTGAAGCACACATTTATCCTCAATTTTCAAAACCAAATCTTATATGATCCATAAAACAACCTCTTTGAGATGCGTACTTTATTATTTTTTTTTCTGTCTCACATGATTGTAGTATTTATTTGTTTAGTTTTATCATTTCAAGGTGGTGTCTGCCAAAACAGCTGCATGTTAATTTATGATTCAAAACTATTTTTGAAATTTTGGATTTTTACTTATAGTATAAAAAATTAAATTATAAATACAGACTATATAATCCTTGCAGCTATGTCAAAAGTATGTATGTATGTGTATTAAGGCTGCAATAGAAATTCTAATTTAAACACCTTTAAATATAATTTAAACATAATTATTATGTCTGCCACAAAATCTTAGCAACTGTATTTGTATGCATCAATGCACACAAAAGTGAACATGTCATTATGTGTTTAGTGTGTTTTAATGAGGAGAGTGGTGCGTTAATTTCGGTTGGCATGTGGCATGTAATAATTAAAATTTTCTAACAAAACTATAGAGTTGTAGATATAATTTTACATCATAACATTTTTGTGGGATAATTTTTATTCAATTAACAGTATTCTTATAGAAACTACATCTACTTTTAAGCATTTTATTATAATAAGAAAACAATTAATTTAATTTAATTTAATTTTTTGTAATGCACCTTTTAATTCAAGTGCAGAACACAAGCAAAATATATATGTATTAATTTTGGCTGTTATCCAGATGACGATAACATATACATGCTTTTTTATGTACACTTCTCATTATCATGCGATCTGTAGTCAAATCCTCTTTCGCCTATTGTTAATTATTCCGTGCTTAAAAGGCCAGTAAATTGCTTGTATAAAAATGGTTCAAAATAAGTGGAATAGTAGATCAAAAAGAAAAAAGTTCCAACTTTTCCTCATATTTTACACCCAGGATGTAAAAAAATTAATATAAGAAACACAAAAGTACCAATTTGTACCGTTTTTTATCTATTTATAATCCCGGGATTCGGGTTTAAGCGAATCCCGTTTATCCCGCTATTTTCGGGATCGGGGTTTCGGGATTGGCATCCCTAGTACTATTTAATAAATTTTTAAACAGAAATAGAATTCCAGAGTTTTTGTTGTTTCTTTTATTAAGTTTATACACGTTGGAAAAATGTTTATTAGTTTGCAAATACCCCCACTTCTGATTGATCCTTACTAATATTAAAAAAAAAACACTCACATACGCCGGAGCAGATTTTCTATGACTGCCTGGCGTCAACAGAGCGAAGAGTGAGGTTTCTTAAGCCGGCCACAAAAGTATCTACACCGAGAGCGGCCAAACCGTCCTGCTCGTTCGAATCCCTGTTAAAAACTGAAGTATTGAACTGCACGTGTGTGTTCATCTCAGTTTACAGTTAAATCTGTCAGTAATAACTGAACAGTTGAAACTGACAGTTAAAACTGTACGTGAGTGGCCGGCCTTAGAGGTATCTTGGTGAGTCCAAATGGCATTTATAATATCTCTTTTTCTAGAGTAATTAGCTTTATTCGGGGCCTTATTTTACTTCGGCGAACTTTTGGGCTGCACAAAAGAACTTCCCTTAATAATAAAATAATATCAGTCATAGCTACAGTCCTTAATTTTAAAAATAGTCTCCTGTGTTGTTTGACGTTTTTTTTTTAAGTTGGTTCAACGTTAAAAATGGTGCCGAAACTATGGTGCACTACTATAACGAATATACTCATATGTACGTAATTAGAACATAAGAAAACATATAGGCTACAGGAATGTTCCTTAAAACTAAAAAGGATATCGGAAAAACTAAACATCATATTTTGTTACTTTATTTGGCGACTGGGTGGACGAACCTAAGCTTTTTTTATTTCTTAAGAAGAATTTTTGAATAATTTTTTCTTCTCACAAATACCAACAGGGTCATGATTTTATCCAAATACCCTGATAGTCATATATATATGACAATTATATATCATATATTTTAGTATTAATAATTGCTGACCCATAGTGTTCAAAGCAGCGGCAGTTCACTTGCATCAACAACCAGTTAATTTTTTTATTACAACACTTTCTCTTGCAAACATATAGATGTTTTAAAATATTGACGTATATTTTTCTTCCTATTATTTTTGTTTAACGAAAAAAAAGCGAAATTATCAACAACAAAAAAAGGATCTTAAAATAAAAAATATTGAAAAAGTTTTCATGCTGAGAGGCTCTTTAAGTGAACGAATCTCGTAATGTTGTTGTTGAATTTATTGGGCTTAAAAAAAGTTTGTCGACATCTCTTATTGTTCTATCTTGCGCTTGTTCTAATGTTCTATAACTTTAAGAATGTAATTTATTGCAAACGCTTTATTTAATTGTATTTGTATTGTACGAATGTCAAATTATTTTATTTCTTTGTTTTTTTTTTTTTTTTCTTAGTTATTATTCTTAAAACAATTCCAAAATAGAGGTACTTTATAACAACTTTTGTTTGTTTGTACTTTCAAAGCAAGTAGATATGCTTCAGCATTATTTTGTTTTCTCTTTTTTTATTTTATGTTTAATTGATGATCATAAATAAAAATGAAATAAAAAGATTTATCATCTTGTGTTTAAGACTTGGAAAATTGTTTTATATTCTTTAAGTAGCAAACGAAAAATAAAAACATTTGTGTTTTTCAATTTGATGATGGCCTATAAAAAAATTTCACTAAATGGCTTTTTGATAGAAAAGAATATTTAAATTCTGCAATAAATTTGCTTGTAATCAAAATACTTTCGCTTATAAATGTGGTCATGCCCAAAGAATTTATTAACATTTTTCATAGTTTTTCCATTTTTTGTGTGTGTGTATGTGTTTTTAACAAGTTTAGTTGTTCTAAGTAATTAATTTGCGAAATGTTTTAAATAAAAAAAAAACTTACTTTTCACAGTATTATTGGTGTTGTTTGCATCTTCTTCCTCATCATCGTCGAATGTCATGAGGGCTTCCTGTTCGTCATTTTCATTGCTATCCTCGTTGTTATTTATCTAAAATCAGATAGTAAAATAAGTTTTAATTCAGGGCAAAACAAATCAAATTATTTTTAAATTATATATAAAAAAAAATTTAACTTTTAATAGTATTTTTGCTCTATTAATTTAAATTTTATTTCTTTAATTTATTGCGTCCAAATTTATAAAATTGTTTAAATATTTTAATCTTATTCAGTCCCACGTGTAATGAAAATATATGATTGTAACATTATCAAAACAACGAAATACATCGCTACCTTAATATAAGAAAAGCCCTTAATCGCAAAATCGGAAATTTCCAACTTCGGCTCACGATTTTTTAATACGATTTAGCTATAAACTTAATTATACGATTATTAATTTCAAATCAAAAACATTGCATTTTACATTCTTACATTTTATGGCTTAAAACATGATGGTTAATAAAATAAAATTTTCAAATGACACAGACATCTCTTAAAATTATGATTCATATGTTACGTTTTATTTTCTGCAAAGACTGCAAAGCACACCTTAGAGTCGAGCAAAATGTAGCAAAACATACGCATGTTTCTCTTTAACTACACCTAAGGGAAAATGAAGAACTAATAGTAGTAAACAGCAACTGATAAAATAACAAATTAAATCATTTGCTTAAAACATATTACAGTTCGTTTCAAAATTTCATTTGCACTATGCTTGTATATATATTATGTATAAATACATGTGTGTGTAAGACATGTATATGATATGCTTTCGATATTTGACTTATGAAAGTTCCATTACAAGATCTTTGCTTGCCATATATGAAAGAATTTTTATTCGAACTGAGTGATGTTTATTCAAAGAAATATAGACTTTGAAGATATAGTAAAGTTCCAACCCATTAAATATGACAAAGCTGTGTAGTTTATAAACTTACATGTAACTCAGCAGATTCAATTACTGAAAGAGAATCTTTAATTAGTATGATTGCAGCTGCCATGGTGGCACTGAAATCTAAGCGGTAAACAACTCTGATGATGAGACTGTGGTTAGTCCCGAAACATCATGATGTCAGTTCAAACCTCTGCGCAGTCTAAGTTTTCTTTGTATGTTCAATTACGAGCTGCTAGAGTTTTCTTTCTAATAAAAATAATAATTTAATTTATAAAAATAAAATAAATTTAGAGAAAACGAACTTAAGCCTGACAAATTAAAATTTATTTGATTAATAATTTCTGTTCAATTAAAACAAACTGTCAATGACGTCAGATGCAATCAAATACTTGAATTTCCTCCTACTTTTTATCAATTTGGAAAAGTCATCTTGTTTTGGATTCTCATTTCTAGCTCAATTATCATAGAACTTAAAGGGTCTTCAAAGTGTTTTGAAATATATCTGTGACAATAAGGAAAAAGTGCTTAAGTCATATATTAGAGTTTAGCACAAAGGCACTTTTAATTGTTTGAATTGGATTTTTTAAATGGGAGTAATTGTACTTAAAGTTTATCATTCGTTTTTCAAATCTTTTGATTTACTAGAACATGGTAGTGCCCACTATAAATGTGATATTCAATTAAAAATATAACTGGGGTATTCACGCTGTCGTCATAAAGTCATATGTCATTAAATAATAGCACATCAAAATATGATAAGTGTGAGCTCCCCGCCATAATATAATGTGCTATGTCATAATTGTGCCAGCCGATAAACATTTGACATTTGACTCCATTTTTTTAGTCGGATTATTGCGCATACATTTGCATTTTGGCTTAAATGTAAATGGTTTTTAATTCAGTCCGAATTGTTAGTAAAGAAAATAATAAATTTCCTGTAAATCTTAATTAAAATTATTAATTAAAATTTTCAAATTGTTTTTTATCTATACGAAATTGGTGAAATAAATATAAACAAAAGCAGCTGTTGTCTGTAACGTGAGCAGAACTTTTAAAGATCACTTACACAAACAAATATTTTTTCTTTTATTATTTTTATTTCATCTGCTCCACTAAGATTTCTATTGTTTTTTTATGACAAACCATAAACACACCTAAAAAAGTCTTATTATTATATGACTTTTTTGCTTGAAGCACAACAACAATTTTATTAAACTATTGTAAAATTATAAGACATTATGATAATATGACTGAAGTGACTGCATTGTGAACACCCCAAGTATTTCATTTGTTAAGTTAAGTTGTTATTCCATATCAGATAATTAGTATGAAAAAGAAAAGCAAGCAGGCATAATTGGAAGGACTTCGTTTAAAATCGTTTAATATAACAAAAAAAAAAAAAAAAAAAAAACTGTGCCCAGATACACTTTTTCACCTGGAGAATATGAAGATGATATTAATTTAAAACTGCTAATCTGGAATTTATCACTTTTCCTTTTTGTCACTGATATATTAATAAGTTTTTCCATCACTTCGTAGCTGTAGTAAAAAATGTATACATATGGACATCCTTATATAATAGAACTTAAAATAAATCAAAAATATGGCATATTGATGCACCAATAGTTTTAAGAAATTATGCGAATTATTTAAATTAAATCAATATATATAATTATTTCTTATATCATAAACTATGGTAGCTAGTCTAAGGACACTCATGACATTATTTTGAGAGGTGAAACAGCGATATTTATATTTTATAATTTTTTTTTTCTAAAATAGCGGTCACCAACTACTTTCATTTGGGGTCCGTTTTTTAAAAAACAACGACCGTCGCGGTCCGGAAGGTAATAAACTGAACTATTTAAATAATATGTTTAGATACTGTATCAATGGAAAAATAAAAGGAATGGGTTTCGGTGCATCATTTTATTAAATAATAAACAAATGCTTTGAATAAAAAGAAGTAAGTACTAAGGGTTTTTACAATATTAATGAGAAAAATTACATTTTTGTATCGCACTATCCGTCCGAAGTTTGAAGTAAAGCTTGTGCATGGTATTCTCTTTAAATCTTGAAGATGTTCATCGGCAAGTCTGTTCCAGAATTTATTTTTAATGAAGTTCATCTTAGAAAGTGCTGCTTCACAAAAATATGTTGACCCAAACAAAGAGAGAAGTTTGAGGGGTAATTTTTTTAATTCTGGGTATTTCTTAGTACAAACAAATTTTATCCAAAACTCTTTTTTTTTTGCATAGGCTTCCATATTACTTGATCGTTAACGGATCATCACCAAAGGCTGATGTCGAGACGAAAATATTTCTTATGAATTTGTTGTTACATAATTTAAAATATTTTGTATTGTTAACCGCGGTCCGCTAGATGGTGACCCCTGGTTTAAACTGTAACGTAGAATATTTATAAAATTTTGTACACTATTTTTGCCTTAATAACTGCCCCCACAAAAACATCAAAAGTTTCTTATTTCGCTTAATATGAAAATATTTTGTAAATTGCTTTGTATGTTTCAGTTTTATGTTCTAAATAAAATCGTAGGAAAACATAATTATTTTACAGGAAAAAAAAAACCGTAAGAGATAAGTAAAAATCCCAACATTTACCTTTATTTGCTTTGTAACCATAATCTAGTTCCCAGAAGCACAGACGAATAGAGAAGTTCAATTACGAAAATTTCATTTCATTTTTGTGAAATTTTCTTTAATTACATTATTACACCTGGTCACAAAGAAATTTTGCAATAACATGAAACAATTCTATTGTAGTAAAGTTAAAACAAAACACAAAAATACATTTACACAAATACAAAAGAAATAATACGCAATTTGTACAATTTATTAGTGTATCTATATCTAACAAGTGTGTAAATATGTAGTTTTACCTTACAGACGTGTTTCAAGATAAAAAAAAAAACTAACTAAGGTATTTTTGTGTTCTTGTTTCTGTTGTTTCTAATTCAATCCTTATAGGCATGTCCAGTTTTCATTAAATGAAAATATTGTTGTTTCTTTTTAGGATACAAAAGTAATATGATTTCTAAATCCCAAATATAAATACGTTACACGCACACTCATATACTTTTAAATAAAAAAAATATACAGAAGAAGAATATACACTATACGTTGACATACAAATTAAGAAATATTTTCATTAATTGCTACCCAGGTTTTATATTTTGCCTTTTGTTAAGAATGTAACAGAAAAAAAACTATTCCATAGATAAATGACAATGCTAAACATTATTACGTTTTTGATGAATTTACTATGTGCAGTCGTAGATAAAAAAAACATTGTTATTGAAAGAAAGAATGTTTATTACCTCAAGTTTGACAAACATTTTATTTAAAACATGATATTTATGTACTTTAGTGTGATTCACAGGCCCCCTTTCAACAAGAAATCCTTGTTATTAAATTCTAGAAAATGTCTCAAAAATATAATGAAACAAGAAATTTAATACTCAATATATGAACCAAATCTTCTCGTTTCTTTGTTCTACCACAAATTTGATGTCTAATTAAAAACTTGACAAAGTTTATATTTAAAAATTTTAAGTACAAGAAAAATGTATGGGGTTTTTTTTTAATAAAAATCCTTTTTAATTTTATATTTAATCATACGCCCTCTGGCATGCGATAACAGCAATTTTTTCTTTTATTTCTTTTATACACTATCTCATCTTAATTTTTTTTTTAAGTTAAACTGCAGACATTACAAAGAGATCTTACCTGGATCCAAGTGTGCACTAGCAGCGTGGCTTTTCTATATTGGCCTATGCACCCACTTTCATTTTACTTAATTTTTAACTGTTGTAAACAAAAAGTCATTAGTCCTAAATTTTTGTGGACTTATTGATCAAAAGAAAAGGTGAAGTTTTAATTTTCTTAAAAAGTATTTATATATTTATCAAAATCCATTTTGTCCCTTTCAAAGTAATCCCCCTCAGATATGACTTTATCTCATCAATTTTGTGCAAAATGCATTCCTTTTATTGGTCTCCACAGTTTTAGGAACAGGAAAAAGTCGCAGGCAGCTAAATATGGTGAAAAAGGTGATTGAGGCATGATCGTTGAAGTCATTCAACAACTCCTTAGCAATACTAATGCGACGTTGCATATGCTCACAATTTAGCAATTTCAAAACAAACTTCGCTGCCACACGTTTCATGCCCAAAACATTCGAGAAAACTGCACGGCATGAGCCGATTGATATGCCAACATGCAGAACAATTTTTTTCACTGTTACAATGTTTTCTTCACTTGTTGACGTGGTTGCTACTCAAGGACACTCATCGTCATCAACATCTTCTTCTTGGCCTTCTTTAAAGCGCTTGTACCACTTATAAATACTTTTTTGAGGCAAAGTGGACTCGCCGAATGCCACTGTCAACATTTCAAGTACCTTGGAGCACTTTATTCCATTTTTAACGCAAAATTTAATACATATTCTTTGATCCATTTTTTTTTTTCAAAAGTCAAAAATCGAAGTCACAAACGCGACTAACCTTTTCAGTTGTCAACAACAAACTACTAATCCAAATGGGCTGATAATGCCAACCTATATGACGAACACATGTGTACCAACATAACAAAAAATTTCGCTAATCGAATGTCTACAGACCGCGAAAATTCAAATTTTCTTTTTAACAAACCTCGTATATGGAATAGTTGTCACAAGCCTTTCTTTTTATCCTTTTAGCCTTCTTGTGTAAGCATTTTAATTATATATTAAAAAGAAAAATACATATACATAAACATGTTACGATTGCCTACCCCATATAGATAAGATAAGATTTATTTAGTAAAATTACAATTATACTGGCAAATTGCACAAACTTTTTATTTAACTCATAATTACTACCATTTTCATTAACTGTTGACCTGTACTAAATTACTTTTTACAAATTTTTGACAAAATTAAACAAAATTGTTAGTACTACTATCCAAAATATGAAAGATTCAAATGGAAAAAAAAGGAAAAAAACATATGTATAAGGATTACTTTGCCTCAAGCAATGGCCAATGAATATAGTATTTTAATTTATAAGAGTTACTGTAGAATGTAAAAAGGTTTTAATTTTAAACTTGTAGTTTTATGGCATAATTACAAAAGAGAAAACAAATCTTTCTAAATTTTCAAACAACAAAATACCAGACAAAACTGGGGATATCAAGTGTTGTTCATGAAAATTTATAAATATTATAATTAATTGTCTTTTGCTCTTGTTGATGGAGATTATAAGCAGAGTGTTTTTTTTTTAACAATCTAAAAATAAATAATTAAATTTAATTTTATTTCAGGAAACTTTTTGTATCTAATGCCAAAATATCCAGGATTAATAAGTGTATTTATGTAAATTCTCAGGAACTTATTATTAACAAAATCTATATAATAAATGAACATCCAGTTTTAGTTTTCCAAAACCGTTTTGAAAAATATTTGATTCCCTTTAGCTGAGATCTCAGCTAGCCTAAATATAATTCATATGTAGTGTAGTTCGCCATGGAATCGATTTGACCGTTTCTAAATATTTTTTTTGCTTAATACTTCAATTATGACTTCTAGCCAAAAAAACTAAATTTTTGCTAATTTAAATGACTTTAGATCTTTCTAGATTTTTTAATTTATGTAGATTTAAATTTAATGTAGATTTAAAAAAAAAAAAAAAAATTGCGTTTGCTTTAACCCTAGAACACACACCCGGGTACAAATGCATCCAATTACAACTGAAATTGCTGTGCTGTAACTCAGGAACAGCTTAATTTATGGCATAGAGATTTCGGATCTAGGATATATAAGTAATTTCTAATCTTTTAAAGGTTATTTGATATAGTTCGGATCGGTGGTTCAGAAGCTATGAGCTTCCAAAAACGACACCTACGTAAACCCACACCTGGGATACGTTTGTACCACACCAGTTTATATCAAAATAAAAGACAACAAACCATTTTATAATGTGTTTAAATTATATTATTTTATGTAAAAAATTAAAATTAATAAATTTCAAATTATAAATATGAATTATCGTTACATATTATGCAGTCGGTATTGTTGATCGAATGTTAAAGACACATACATTTGCCGTACACCTTTCTGGTTTTTCTACGCCGTTGTGTTTCTTGAGCATAACATAAATTGCAGGAACCGCTGATAGCTTTTGGCATGCGGGCTGCGGCAGATGGCGATGGTTCCGTGTTCAACATAGATTCCAGCGGTCGGTTGAAATATGACACAATCGCTATTTTAGTGGAGAAGTTTCGCGTGACTTGCCGATTTAGTTTACATTCTTCAATAATTGGAATACACAATGCTTCAGCCATGCTGCGGAGGGATTGCTTACGTTTGTTTGATTTAGCAGGCAGTATGGGGTTGTTCGTTCCATATACCTTATACGCTACAAGAGCTGTTATGTCCAACATGTTCAAAAATAATGACAATGGCCAACGCTTCGTCTGCCGTTATGTAGGATACTCACTAAACAATTGGTCCATTTTAGCAACGCCACCCTTGGTCATATTATAAAATTCTATGATTTCAGGCTTCCCAACCTCAGCTACCTCGCCGTCGTCACATTTTTTCTGAAGCCGAATAATGATGAACCAAATGGCCTGTCCTTGCACGCCTTCATTTCCGCAGGAATATACGTCTTGTTTTTGCGCAAAGTTCTAACGTTTGTTAGGTTCCAGGAGAAGAATTTCTGCAACTGGCAACGACGTGAAAAAATTGTCCATTGTAACATTTCTTCCACTTCCTGGGTATCTTCTAGCCAAATCTTTCAACACTCGTTCTCGTTAGTTTTTTTCTCTTCCGGACGCTGCTTGACCAGTATAAATTTCACCGTGCAGTGGATATGCATTTTTGGCATCGCAAATCCACCAAACTTAGATACCATATATTTCAGGTTTTGATGGTATGTATTGTTTAAGCCATGTGCATCACCGGAAAGGAAAAATTTGTTCACTGGTTCTCACTGGGCATGTAGTGTACATGAAGATTGGCATTCATTATGAGCCACAACTCAGTGATCGGTGCTGCTTATCAATTTGAACGCGTGCAGTCCCATGGTTTGCGACGTCAAATAAATCGCAATACTGAACAAAAACGGTTGACTCCCATTGTGGCTTTCCACATTAAACAAATCTCGAACACTTTCTGAATTGCTATGAAATTTCTTTCTGAAAATGCATACAACTCTGCTGCCGCCAGTGACTTTCGTGACTTGGAAAATCCAAATACTGCAAAAACCATCTTTTAAACCAGTAAGAATATTTGAACGCTTTAAACGTTGTTTCATGTTAGACTACACATTTAACAAACAAAAACTAAAAAAAAATTGTTTTGTATTCTTTAGAAATATGACAAACAACATTTGGCTATCCCATGCCCGTGACCTTTTTTGCATATATCTCTTGAACCAGGTAGAATATTTGCATGAAACAAAAATTAAAACATTTGTAAAATTTTAATATAATCGTACGCAATAAAAAAAAAATAATGAAATTGGGCCATTTAACCATTGGAAAAAGCCAAAATAAGCTAGTAGGTACAAACGTATCCCGGGTATGTGTTCTCGTAGAAAAAGTTGGGTGAGAATTATACGGTTAATGACTTCAGAAAAATACTATTTATAGATTTAATTAACTTATAAGTGTTAGTTTAAAGAAAATATGCACTTCTTATGGTTCAACATTAAAAAATAGAAAAACTTTGATGACTTTTGTGGTAGCATCTAATTCGGAAGACATTTTTATTTTTACCGACAACAAAGCGACCATAAATGATTTGCCAGCAGGATGGTTCTAAGGTACAACGATTACAGTAGAAGTTGTAATGATGAGGAGGAAGACCAAACATTTCTCCATCTTCTATGTCAATGTCCAGCGCTAAATAGCATCAGGGCTAATACTCTGGGCTCTAGTTCTCTGCCAGATGTAGACAGTCTAGCTAATATATTCACCTTTTCGACACGATCGGCATGATTTGACTCCGTGAATTGGAACCTACAGCTTATCGATTAGTCGACTGAATATGACTTGTCTACTATAGGGTATAACAAAGGGACCGAAAGTCCTAAAAACATAACATAACACTTGTAAATGAATTAAAAAATATTCAGCTTTAAATTTTTGAGATATTTATATTATTTGGGCTTAAGTTTAGTTTGCAAAGAAGACTATTTTGAAAAAAAAGTATATTACAAGAATTCCTTAATTATATTTCTTTTCAAAAGTTGGTTAAATAGTTGATATTCTTTTTCAATTAGTAGCTGCCATCATAAATGGTAAAAAGGAATACTCAAACGCTGATGAAAGCTGTACCGGGCTTCAAATCGGTATACTGATGCTCTAATGTTGTAAAAATCCGAATCGTTTTAATGATTTTTACATTATGTACCTGTGAGAAGTTAAATTATTTAGGCTCAAGTTCAGTTTTATTGAATTAATGAAAATTCAAAATTACTAAGAGTTTTTTTATGTTGAAAAATATTATTATTTATATCCAATCAGTTTTTAGCAAAACGTATCAGTACCGATTTCGAGGGCGCCACAACTCTCATCAGCTTTCAATTGTCCATCTTTACAATTTTTCGTAAAGTGAATACTAATTGGGAAGAATATCAACTATTTAACCAGTTTTCAACAGAAATAGAATACGAGAATAAAAATTTTAATTAAGAATAAAAAGTATTAGCAACGTACGCTCAATATACATGTAGATTTTTTCAATTTAATTTGTGTTAAAGAAACCACCACCAGACAAGTACGTTTCTCCCCCGAGTAACAAGCCCATGTAAAAGTTACCAGTCCCTTTACTACAGAGTTCCGAACCTCCATCCAGTTACTAGTCCTTGGGAACCAGTCACGTGATCTGTCCTGTGACAGGTTCTCTTCACTCTTGCCACGTAGTTAATTTTTAATTATAACAATGAAATGAAAACCAATTCGAATTTTTACGGAATTTTAAATCTCTGCACTGTCATATTTCAGAAAATTTTAAATACAAATTAAACATAAGCTTTAAATTTGTATGGAAAAATTCTTAAATTACTAAATGTTTTGGTTATTTGTCTTAAAAAAAAGTTCTTTAAGCAAAGATTATTTTAAATTTACTACCCATCCATCTTCATTTATTAGCAACATAAATTTGCATTTAAAAAATGCTTTTTATGGCATTTTGCTTTTAATATTTACTAACAAAAATCTAATTAAGGAAATAAATTATTGTAATAATTAATTAAAAAATATATTGTTAAAAATTTTAAATACTTGATATAAGAAAATCTTTTAAGCTTTTTACTTTCGCTACCCAATTTTCGTTTCTTCTTGTATGTTAATTCTAATAATGTGTTTGGGAAAGTGTTTATAATACAACATAAGTATTTACAAAGGATCTCTTATAGTTAATAAACATTAATGTTTGTGTGTGTGTATGTATGTGTGTGTGTGTGTGTGTGCGTTTGCTTGCCTCCAACCTTCTTTCTGGATTTAACTTTCGATGTTTTAACTTTGACATTTTTTCCCAGTACATTCTCGTGTGTATGCTTGTGTGTTAAATCAATTTTTTTTTTTTTTGTTATCACTGCTTATAGTCGAACACATAAACATACAGATTTGCATTAACATTCAATTTAACGATAATTACATTTATCCCTTTTTGTGGCCATATTCCTATTATAGCTTATGCATAAACATGTTAATATTCAGAAGTTTTTGTAACATATTAAAGTTGTATACATTTATTTGCATCATGAAAAGCCCTTTAAAAAAATATTAGAATTACAAATTTTTATACAAGAACATATACATACACATACGTACAAATAAGTATGTGTTCATTAGCATAATTATGCATATATTTATGCAAATATGATGCTGTACATACTAAAACGTTAACATTAACAGGCTTAAAGGCAAAAACTCTTAGTGTGAATGGATAATAGTTTTCAAAATATAAACACCACATTAGAATACCAATAACTATTGAATCAAAAAATCTCTGTAAGTATTAGATATTTAATTATAGGATATATTTTACAATAAACGTTCTCTTTTTATAATGGCGTTTTTCATTGGCTAAAATAAAGCAGGAAGTTTTGTTTAGCTTTTGTATTCATGATTTTTGAATTTGATTTTTGTTTTTCATCGGGTATATTCATATATTTAAACGAAAAATAAGTTGTAAACCGAAAAGTGTGGAATCCAAAACGAGAACAATTTCAATTGACGTCCACTAAGCAAAGGGGTGAATATGGAAAATTTTAACTTTTTTTCAAGGACCAGCACTCCACTTTTCTACTTTTTCATTGCATTATGCCAGAACGTAGGGAAAGAGAAAGGGTAGTGAAGATAGATTTTAAAAATGTAGAAGGCTTAATTTTTCCGCAACTCTACTATTGTGCGATTCGCTTATTACTAGAGCAGTGTTGCAGTGCCTTAGGTTCTAATAACCGACAAAGCTATGTGGTGTACGTAAGTTTGAAACAGCATTAATTGCTATGGGAACAGTTTTTAGTGACCAGTGCTATGCATGGATTACTAAAACAGTTCAACAACATTTAATACAATAATACACTAATGTACATTAATGATATCGATGAGTTGTCCTTTCTGACCAAGATAGAATTTATATTCAGCGAAAAATTTTATATAAATCTTCAATTTTAATATTTTTGAACATCGCAGTAGAATTCAAAGATTTTACTGCCAACTGAGGCTGAGAGAAAATAAAAAGCCCTTTTTAAGTAGTTTTGAATTTTTAAATATTTTAAATTTCATTAAAACTTGTTTAAAAAATATGACATATATTCGGGCAATTATTCATTCATAATGATTGAAGAAAATTGTTTGTTGTGATGTTTGTAAAGTTTTATGAAAAGCTATTTTGCTTGTGCTTTGTAATTCGCAAATTTTAGTTGCGAGTTTATGCAATGAGTTTTGGAACTTCCAATGGTAAAGATTAAGTGATGAGTTGGTATTTAGCACCCAACAAAATGCATATTGATTTGCTAACCAACAACAAACATATAAAATTTTATAAAACTTGTTTAATTAAAAAAAAAAACTTTTCAAGCAATACAAAAATTTTAGCAATGAACTTTTTAAATATGATTTCTGGCATACGTCCGGCGAAGCTACGTGTTACATGTTGCATACGATTATTCCAAATGTTGATAATTCTGGTCACATGGCGTTAATAATTGCTTGAGTATTGGCTTTTAATGGTTCAATATTTGGTGGTTTATCTACATAAACCAATTACTTACCACAGCGCTATAAAATGTAATGCAGAGGCGTTAAATCGTGCGAGCCAGGGGGCCTGTGAACAGGACCACTTCTGAAAATAAATTCGTCACCAAATTGATTTTGCAATAAATGGAATATTACGAGCGCTGAATGGCAAGTTCCTTTGTCTTGTTGCAACCAAATAACGTTAATGTTTAGCTGATTATATTTTGGAAACAAAACTTCAGTCAACATGTCCTGATCGTGCACGCCATTCACCGTAACAGCAGTTCGTTACTTACTTCGCCGCTAGCGTGTAAAACGCACCAAACAGTAAATCTTAATAAATTTATTTGTGATTCTTTATTAATATATGTATGTTATTTTTAATATAGACTAAAGATCGTAAATTAAATTATCAGAGACAAATTAGACGTTGTTAACATATTTTAAGCAACAAATGAAAAATTTAAGATCCAGCATCACTTTAAATTTCAACAAACAAGTCTGAATAGAACAATCGTTGTTCGTCAGTATTCATGTGTAAATGCTTTCATTACTTGTTAGGCAGCTCTGTGGGACGGCAGAGAATTGTTTTTGCTTCAAACGCGCCAATTTCTCCTTTTAAGCATTTAACCATTTCTTAAAATCGCTTATTTGGACCATAAAATGAATTAAGTGCTCTATTAACTTCGCGAACATAATTATTTTGTAATTTCCACAATTTGGAAGTGTAGTTCTGGTGATAAACGATTAATGATAACTTGCCATATTTTATTCAACAGAAATATCAACGCAGTTTGATATACTAAACAGTGAAAGAATAATTATCGATAGCTCTCATGCAGCTAAACAAAAATATTTTAGGCTAAACAATTTTGAATTCGTGATTTTTCTCAAATCACTTCGCTGCGCAAATACTGCCACAAAAGACGTTAGGAATTGTGAACGTTTATGCCAACAAATTTCCCAGAATAAGGACATATATTAGAAAACAAACACCTTTTGGTACTTAACGCATTAATGTGATTATGATGTTTTGATTTTTATTTGTTTAGATCGGGATTACTTATAACAAGCAACTCGCATCAGTATATCCTTACACAGAAAAAAAAAACATATTTTTTGTTTCATAAAGCGGTGTTATTAAAAAAAAAATTACACATTTAACATTATTACTTATTAACTTAATAAAATTGTTTGTCAATACTACAAATCGCAAAATATCACTCAATAAATAGTAGTTGATAAACATATTATTAAATATTTGCTAACATTCAATAAACAAAGTTCCAATGTTAAGTCACTTGTTGTACTTTTTTAATTTTTGCGGTTATTTCTATATTTTCGTGCATTTTTTTTATGGATTTGAGTTGACAACAACAGCAGTTTTAGGCATATAGCAATTTTAGGCTATAGCAAGTCACGGCTTGTGAAAATAAATTTGCAGTCAATATACAAACACATCTAAATTTATTTTTTGTTTAAAAAAATTAGTTTTTTAAAACTGAAAAATTAACTTAATCCGAAACAAACTTAACAACAAAAAAACTGAAAAAATACACAGAAAACATTATCATAAATTGTTACATTTATTTCATTTGCAAAATTAGTACATTTAGTTTTATTTATACAATGCATGAATTCATATATCATATAAAAAAAATGTTTTCTAAAATTTATTTCTGATAAATTTGCATTTCCTGCCATTTTTCATGGGACAATCAACGTACATTCGTGCGGCTTGAGTTATTTATTCTTGAATGTAATATTTGTAACATTTTGCTAAGAAATTTATATCCTAAATTTTAAAAATAAACTTCTTTATGCGTTTGGTGAATTGTGCACATAATGTAAGACCCATTGGATTGCTGTTAATAAGTATGTGCATGTCCTTATGTAAATCTTAATTAAAAGAATTTAAACATTGAAAATTTAATTGAGAATAAATCGATTTCTTAATGTGCAGAAGCAACAACACGTGATTTTACCTTTTATTACGGCCTTCTGGATTTTATTTGACGATACATATTAATTATTAAGGTTCCAATTTACAATAAATACCCATTCTAGCGCACTTTATTCAAACAAAACTTTATTTGCAGGGTCCCTTTAGTTCGCCCTTGACCGCTTCAAAAAATCTTTCTTTTATTTATTTGCAATTTTTCAATTTTATTTGTTTTTATAATTTATATAATATTATTCGTAATTCAAATTAAATGCGCTTAAATTCCGTGCCTACCAGCAATGCATTTCATTTAACATTTTTTTTTATTATATGATTTATTGTTGCCAACAGTGAATTAAACGAAACTGATGTTGTTATTGTTGTTGTGTTTTAATACAAGTTTTTCCACAATAGTTAACATCTGGATTAAAAACAATAAAAAAAAAAGAAAATGTTAGAAAACTTTTACGTTTTACAATTCACACGCATTTAAAGCTTAAGCGAACACATTGTGAGATGCCTTTCAAGTGGATTTTTTTTTGTTTGTTTTCATTAATTAAAAGGCTTGAAAAGCATTCGTTCATAAAGTATGAAAATTTATAATGAAAATGGAATTATTTTTCCATATTCGTTTTTCCCCGAGAGAGTAGAAGAATGTACTCAGTATTGAATTGAATTCTTAATGGTTCTTTAATGATTTAAATAAATTAAAACGAATTTTAAAAACAAGAATATATTAAATTCCGATACATTTATTTACATACAGAAGTACTGCAAAACTTGAAACCTGTATGTATTCATATAATTTAAATATACTTATACATACATACATATATACACATGGTAATGGTCAATTTCAACCGTTATTATGAGCCAGTCCTCAACATACACAGCCAAAATAGATTCGTTGTGGCTAAAGAATTTGTAGCCAATCATTTCTCACATTTTGTTACAAGAACTCAACGATTTCATCTCAAAGAAGTGATTATACCCGAAAGCATATTGATACAATATTCTGTCTGTATGTCCTTATCGAGAGCCGCAATAACGTAAAAAATTCCGAAATTTTTTTAAGAAATTTTTAAACCAAATAAATTTTGAATAATACTTCAAAAAAAGGACAAACATCTAAGTTTTTCTTTAGAAACATCAATTAAGGACAGAGGAGATCTAACAAAAGCCAAAAATTTTTATATATTTTTCGGCATATACACTAAAAACATATGAACTAAAATTTTGAAAATTTTACTTAATTTGAGATCAAATGCCGTTTATTACAGGAACTCAGTAAAATTTTCCTTGCTATTAAAAGAAAATTTTTACTAAAAACTAGAAAAATATTTACTAAAAACAAGTTCAGTGTTTATTCTAAAATTAGTAAAAATTTCGTCATGTGTGCCATCTGCAATTTTGCCACGTTTTTTTCATCTACTTATAATACGTTTTTCTAAGCCGACCATCTGCTAAAACGAAGCTTTTGATAACATTAGAGCACTAGAATGTCCGGAATGCTTATTTACAACATATATTTGTATCATCCGGAATGAGGAGTGAGGAGTTTTATAAAATTTTCTTCTTTTGGGACTCAAATCAAGGAATTTTGGTTTAGTTATCTACTAACTCTAACCATCTCACAACTACAAAACTACCCTGCTACCTCTCAACAGCCAGTACACATAAGTACTACACTAATAATTTCTTACATTAACAAAACTAATTTAAAAAAAATATTTTCTTTAAATTCAAACATGATGCAATGAATAGAAGGTATATGCATAAATACAAAAACAACAAACTATATGTATTTTTTTGGTTGAAAATTTAATTATAATAAGTCAAAAGTATACGTATGTATGTTTGTATGTTTCAAAATGTGACAAAAATATAAATAAAAATTATTTATTCATATAAAAAAAAAATTTAACACAACATTTGCTATGAAATTTTATCTGAAGAGTTCTCTTCACGATTTTAGATTGGTTTTATCTTTGGAAAATTTAAAAAAGGGTTCCTTTCCAATACCTCAACTATTTTTTAAATATCGCAATTGTTTTGCACAAATGCAAACTCATATTTATTTCTAATTCATTTTCAAAAATTTTACAATTTTCTTCATAAACAAAAATTTTTTAATTTAAAGATAATAAATAAACAAAAATCAAAATTTGACAACCGAAATTAAAAAGAAGTCGTATACAATTATTGTCTGCTGGGCTTGAAAGACTACCTCATTGCATCATGAAATTAAACAAAAAAAAAAAAAAATTCAATAGAGAAAAAAATATTAATTTAAATTTAGGTTAGTCGTTTTCAGTTTTTTCATATAAAATTTTTATGAAAAATTCAGGAGAAGGCCATTTTCTAAATCATTTTTTTACAGCTAAAATAAAATAACTTGAATCGTATGACAAAATGTTCTTAAAATTAGTAAAAAAAAATCATTCTTTCTCAAAGAAAATAAAAATCATTATTTGATAAAAAAAAAATGCGTAATAATAAAATTATAATTGAATATAGAAATATTTTAAATTATTTTGAAAGAAATTTATTTTACTAAAATTTAGTACACGTCTACTTTT
Source organism: Lypha dubia (assembly GCA_947311025.1). NCBI lineage: Eukaryota > Metazoa > Arthropoda > Insecta > Diptera > Tachinidae > Lypha > Lypha dubia. The sequence continues at coordinate 17,664,107 of OX371260.1, read as the reverse complement.
GAGTGTATTATTCTTAACGTAGACAAGTGTGACAAAATTCATTAAAGCCTTTATATGTTTTTTTTAACATAAAAAAACCAACACCCATGCTATTGGGGGATTTAGACGGAATTAAAAAACTTTTCCTGGGCTAACTTCGAAAGCCATAAAAGCCACTGCAATGTATCGTAAAGTACATTCCAAGAGATGATAATTAAATACCAAGAAAATGTATTAATTCAAAACTTAGTATTTGCAAATTTTTTTAGGAGTTTGAAAGTGAATCCAAGCAAGTAATCAAAATCGTACATGCTTAATAATATCTATACAATTGAATGAGAAAAACGAACGTGTTGTCGTTCAACGACAAATGAAAAACAAAGAAAAATACGAAAAAAACCAATTTGGAATATAAAACTATCATCGTAAAAGCATAAATATGATTATTTGCAGTTTGTCGTTCTCTTATTAATATGCATCTTGTATGCAAACACATTCTCAGAAATGAAAAACAAAAAATAAGCATAAACATAATCATACCTCTGTGCATGGAAA